>CM055116.1:1246202325-1246394825 GCA_029206835.1 Rana muscosa
GTCCTAATTGTGCTCTAGCATTGTCACACAGGCTCCTGATGAAGACTACAAGTGGCAGCTTTAACACACATTACTGAGGCATGGACCTCTGTTGTTACCATCAGAAAAATCAATATGAGAAATGCCCCACAAAGCCATCACTGGGGTTCTTATTTAGGCACCTTCTGTTATAGGATAACTACAGTCTGCTCCTGTCTCCTAATTGTGCTCTTACATTGTCAAATGGTCTTCTAATGGAGACTACATGTGAATGTTTTAACATACTGTACATTACCATTGTCTCCATCAGGAAATCCAACATGAAATGTCATGAAGCCATCACTGGGGCTTTTGTTCAGGGACTTCCTGATATAGGGTGACAATGCTCTGTTCCTATCTTCTAATTGTGCTCTTGCATTGTCACATGGGCTTCCTATGAAGAATACAAGTGGCTGTTTTAACACACATGCCCTCCATCTCCCACAGTGCCCCCAGCCCCCGGCCAAGCTTCTAGTTCCCCATAGTGCCCTCAACCTCTAACAATATCCCACAGTGCTCACCAGTGTCCCTCAACCTGGCCTCCCAGCCACTGCAGAGCCTCCAGCCCCCCATAGTGCCCTCAAGCTTCAACAGTGTCCAACAGTGCCCCCAGTGTCCTTCAACCTCCCACAGTGGCTTCCAGTCCCTGCTGAGACACCATCCCCCCCATAGTGCCCTCAAAACTCAACAGCCATAGTGCCCCCAGTATCCTGCAACCTCTTATAATGCCTCCCATCCCCCTGCAGAGCCTACAGCCCCCCATAGTGCCCTCAAACTTCAACAGTGTCCCACAGTGCCTCCAGTGTCCCTCAACCTCCCACAGTGCCTCCCAGCCCCTTCAGAGTCTCTAGCCCCCATAGTGCCCTCAAACTTCAACAGTGTCCCACAGTGCCCCCAGTGTCCCTCAACCTTCCACAGTGGCTTCCAGTCCCTGTTGAGATACCAACCCCCCATAGTGCCCTTAAAACTCAACAGCCATAGTACCCCCAGTATCCTGCAACCTCTCATAATGCCCCCCATAGTGCCCTCAAACTTCAACAGTGTCCCACAGTGCCTCCAGTGTCCCTCAACCTCCCACAGTGTCTCCCAGCCCCTTCAGAGCCTCCAGCCCCCATAGTGCCCCCAAACTTCAACAGTGTCCCACAGTGCCCCCAGTGTCCCTCAACCTCCCACAATTCCTCCCTCCCCTTGCAGAGCCTCCAACCCCCTTAGTGCCCCCAACCCTTAACAGTGTCCCACAGTACCACTATTTGCTACCATTTGGAAACCCAACATGAGATATACCATAATGCCATCACCAGTGTACTTGTTCAGACACTTCCTGGTATAGGGTGACAACGCTCTGTCCCTGTTTCCTAATTGTGCTTTTGCATTGTCAAATGGGCTTCCAATGGAGACTAAAAATGGCTGTTCTAACACACATTACTGTTGTCACCATTCGGAAACTCAATGTGAATAATGCCATGAAGCCGGAAGGCATGTAGACAGGAAGAAGCTGCAAATTGGATGCAACAAAGGATCAAAAAAATGTATATATATAAAAAAAAAAAAAAAAAAAATGTGCAATTGTCTATGATGCATAGTGCTTTAGCAAACTAGATGCCCATAATGCAAAATATCTCAGATCCACTTGTTTTTAAATGATCTTTGAAACCAGAAAAAAACAAAAACGTTGAACTCCGTGCGCCTTTAAGTAATCCCAAACTAGCCGAGAAATGATTACAAGCTTACACCAGATCAATTCCACCCTCCCTCCCTGCTGGTCAATGCTCTTTTAACTGCTGTAAAATCACTTTATGATCAGCACAAGGAGGCAAATCCATTAGTGTCCCATAGGGGTGAGTTAAACAACTTGCCCAGTAATTACCCTGCTGTCACTGCATTTTTGTGCAACGCGCTCCCTTGACAAAGAGGACGCAAAATTGTTTTTTACTGACTCAAAACAAAAAAAAAACCTCTACCATTTCAACCTTGGAATTGTCAGACATCCGGCCCTACCAATCCGCCGCTGAATTCCTGAAATATTTCCATCGCCGATCTCCCCCTTTCCCCCCCACCAATTCACCACCACCATCATTGCCTTGGGGTTATTCAATCTCGTGAATTTGATTAAATTACCCTGCTCTTCGTATTTCTTTAATATTGCTTTTTAATATATTTATGGTGGCTCCGGCGATAAAAAAAAAAAAAATACACTGCCGCCTTTCTTTTAAAGCTGCGTGGAAAACCCTTTTGGGGGCAAACAATGAGACCCTTATAAAAAGAATTGGATGTCATACTTTTATTTCCGCATGCAAATGACTGGCAAGCAACGCACCGCGCTACACATTTCATTATTGTTTTGTAAGGCTCGGGAAAAGAGGGAGATTTATTGAAATTTTACAGCAGCTGCAGGATAAGGGGAAGAAGGAAAATGGTATTATTCCAAAATATTGCAAGGCTGGGCAAAAATCATTAAAAGGAGTGTATAGAAGGCCTAAAACTACATTTTTGAGAAAGTGAAGTTGTCCTTTGAAGCTGAACTCTGATGAACTTGAGGGTTCCCCTCTCTACTGCAAGGGTTAGCTGCTTATTTTGCCTAGGGGATGACGAGTAAGAAACTTTTACCTTAATCCCCGCTCACGCAGACCTCCTCCTCTTAATGTGACTGGTCTCGTCAAGTCTCTTCCTGTCATTGCTCAACCGGTTACTCTCTGATGCCATCCAGTACAATGCAGAACCAACATTTCTGCTTTTTACAGGAGGGCATCGGGGGGCGGCCTAACATTCTGGAGCATCGGACAGCAGATGAGAGTGCCATAAGCCAGGGGAGTGAGGAACAAGGAGCCGCTGGATAGGATGGGTCCTCTGTTCTTTGGTTTGACCTTCTCAAGAACTTCAGTCCCTCTGACACACCAGTTTGAGTGTACAAACATTCAATATCACAGGAATTCACTGAAAATAATACTTAGTACCCAATAGTAGTGCTATATCAAAGAAAACAGGCACCAAACCAGGTAGTAAAGGCAAACATAATATATTGTCACTCCATATGGTTGGTAGGATTAACAATGATAATAACACAATTTAGCATTCAAAGTGATTAACGGTAAGGGCTAGGCCAAACTGCAGCCCGGGGACCCTTTGCCTCCTTTTAGCTGGCCATTGGGGCACTATTTCATCCACTGATACCAACAATGAGGCATAATTCCCCTCACTGACACCAATGAAGGGGCACTATTCCGCCCAATGACACCAATGATGGGGCACATATCTTCCCAATAACACCAATGATGGGGCACAATTTCTCCCAATGACAATAACAATTGGCCCAATGACGCCAACAATGGTACACAATTCCTCCTAATGACACCAACAATGCAGCCCAATGACACCAATTATGGAACATGATTCCTCCCAATAACACCAATAATGGGGCACAATTTCTCCCAATAACACTAATGATGGGGCACAATTTCTCCCAATGACACTTGCAATTGGCCCAATGACGTCAACAATGGTACACAATTCCTCCCAATGACACCAACAATGCAGCCCAATGACACCAATTATGGAACATAATTCCTTCCAATAACACCAATGATGCGGCACAATTTCTCCCAATAACACTAATGATGGGGCACATTTGCTCCCAATGACACTAACAATGGGGCCCAATAATGCCAATGAGGGTACACAATTCCTCCCAATAACACCAACAATGGGGGACAATGACACCAATTATGGAACATGATTCCCTACAATGACACCAAGGTTGGGACACAATTTCTCCCAGTGACACCAACTATGGGGCCCAATGGCACCAATGATGGGACACAATTCCTCCTACTCACATCAATAATGGGCACAATACCTCCCACTGATACCAACAATGGGCACAATACCTTTCATTAACACCAAAGATAGCGCATTGTTTTTCCCACTCCCGTGTGGACCTTTTCTATTCCCAGTAGCCACAGTCCGACCCCCCCTAAAGTCTGAAGGACAGTAAACTGGCCCTTTGTTTAGAAAGTTTGTAGACCCCTGCCTTATACCAATGTTTTTTTTCAGTCTGGTTGGCCATTTTCTGTCTTCTGCACTTGGAGAAAATGTAATATTCATAAGATTTTGGACACCTTTAAAAAAAAACATGATTTTTTCAAGAACATCAAACTGATGTATTCTTATGTCAGGGTTTACCATAGATAGGTGCAATGGCGCTAAGTTATGGAGCGTTCATGAGATACTTAATGGATCATGACGGGAAACCTTCACACCAAAGGAACAAAGTGAAACATGAAGAAAGTGAGAACTTTACAGCATCTAAAGCTTAAAATATCATCTGAGAAATTCCACAGAAAAGTAGGAAAACATGTTAACCACAAACTTTATGCCTAGAGGACAAATCTCAACCTTTTGGCAAATGATTGGTTCTTATCTTGGGTTGTTGAATGTGGATCGAATCCACAAGTCCCCATTAGGGTCTTCACTAAAAAATCAATTCTAGGCCAGATTCACATGTTTATGACGCTTTACTGCACCCCCATTAAAGTAGGTTATATGAAGTATGGACCTGCTTTATAGTAAGGTAAACCATTAATTTTGAATGGGCTGCCACTGTACCACAACGGACCTATTAATGCACCTGCACCTTAGCACAGATCCACTGTGGTGAATTGGGGTGCCATTTAAAAAAAAAAAATGGCACCGCAATAGTCCCAATGTTAATGTGCATTATGGATTTACCCAACTGTGGGAATCTACCCTTAAACATACTGTTTGGTCTTCCAAACCCTATGGAATCGATGCTGGTGAATGTCTTTGCTGAATGACGCAGCCAGCCAGTGCTTAGCCAGCAGAGCCTTAGCCACAGGTGCTGTAGGTAGGGATGAGCGAAGCCTGGATTCGCCTTGCAAACATTTTCCCAAGTTTTGCTGGATGTTCGCAAACTTTGCAATAAACCTTACTGAAATATATGGGAGTGGGGTAGGGGGAAGGTGAATCTTCTCGCACAAATGCCAAAACCAATGCTTATACTGCACATCCTAGGTGACAACATTGCTCCTGCTGAGGGAGCCAGAGCTCATTTATGGTGGTGATGTTAGTTCTAGAATGACTGGATATGCACTGCCCAAAAGAATAGGAGGATAGCAGTGGAGAGGGCAGGGGAACAAAGGAGGCTGGCAGAATAACTAATATAGGAGGGGCAGTCTTTTGAGATGGTCTTGCGCCGGCTATCGTTGGGACCCTTTAAGAGCATTGGTGCACTTAACGACAGTCCATGTTAACCTGCATGCAGAGTTGTTATGGTATAGTCTTGGCACAGGTGCCAGGTTGATATGGTTCAGATGCAGTAAAGGTTTGGTATAATGTAGAAGAGGAAGTTAAGGAAATGTCAGGATCGTCAGCTAGTATTTTATTATTTTTAATTAATTATAATTTTTTATTTATTTAATTTTATTTAATAATAATTTTCCTTTTTTATTTTAGAAACTGAGAGACGGGACCTGTGTTGCGTGTATGGTGTCCCCTTCTATTGAGAAAGGCTCCTGGACGCCCACCCCCCCCCCACCCATACTTATTACTATTTTTATCCCATACCGTATTATTTTTTTATCTGACCCGCCCGGTACATATTCCCACGATGCTCATCTGACCCCCAACATCATACAAGTCCTTTCTGGACTGATTTATGTGTTTTTATTTGTTTGTTTTTCTTTCTATTGTCAGCTGTCTTTTCTTTTTTTTCTGGTTTCCCTCCCTGACTTTTGTACTAAAAAAAAAAATGTATACATAAAGAATCCAAAAAAAAAAATACTTTTATTTTTTTTTTATTTTTTTTTATTTAGTATTATTGATTTTATTATTTTTATTTATTTTATTTTTATTAACATTCTTTCTAAATGTTTACGCCCAATAATCATGCCACTTTCTCCCAGGATTTATATTCTGTTTTAACAAATTAAATAAAAAATGTATGAAATTTGGATGAAAGTTGTGTAAATCTTTGGTGAAAACATTTAGAAATAGATTCCTAAGTTTTTTGTATTTTTTTCAGTTTCCATAACTTTTTTGTGTTAGTTTACCATTTGAGTCTAGCAGCTGTTCAGCTTGCCTAGTTTTCCGCTTGAACTGTGTATGCCCAAAGAATAGTGAATACAGCATACGGTAAAAAAAAAAAGAATAAAGATGGCGGAAAAGTGCAAAGTCAGAGCGGGAACATCAGACTTTTGTTTGGAACCCGACGGCGAGTTCTTAAATTCTGCTCACCTTAAATGGCATCCTGCACTTTTTGTCCTGTCACCCCCCCCCCCCCCCTCCGTTTCATTAGCGCACCATCCCATTCCAACTGGCAGCGTTGTCACAGAATATACTGATATCAGCTATTTCTGTCGATGGCTTATTGGCATGTGCGAGGGAATTCAAGCGGTGACATCTCGCTGACATCCCTCTGATCTGCCTCGATATCCTGGAACCGCCATGAATATGGATGAGACGGCGCGCTTAGCAAATCTCTCAACTGCATGTGGCGTGGATAAGAGGTCCCCAAAGGAGATCCGCGATGCTTTATTTGTGTGAAAACAAGACACCAAATGCATGTCCGTGCCCATAAATATATTCCAAAATTATCTCACTCCATTTGATATATTCATTTGATCCTTGTTTTGACGACAGTTTCATTCCTCGGAGGAACTGGCAAATGTTCAAACTTTTTTTTTTTAAACTTTAATTTTAGCTTTTTTTTTTAAATTACAAATATTTTTTCATTTTTATTTTAAAGAGAATTTGATTTCTTCTTATCATTTTATATAAAATAAAAATAAGAATAATAAAATATATATATATATATATATATATATATATATATATATGTTTTTATAATTTATTTTACATTTTTTTGTTGTTTTCATTTATTTTTTTCATTTAGCGAAATATTTTATATTGCGTATAATTATAATGTATCCTAATGTCCAGTCAGCAGGTAAAAAAAAACAGTATTCTTCTTATGTGTGTCACAGTTTCTATCTATCTACTGTCGTAAAGAAGGTTGTTGTTTATAGAACTCAGTAGCTTAGGCTGAAATTTAAATACCCAAGTCACTGTAACCCACAACCGTCCACCAAGGTTTCAATCAGACACTAGACATGTGTGGTTTATTTTGTTCCGAATTAAAATTCAGGCGAATTTTCGTTTTTCGGAAATCCGGATGTATCCAAATTTCCAAATTAGAATAGTACCGAATTGAAACGAATCCGAAATAACGAAAAAAAAAAAAAATTCAGACGAAATTCGAATAGTTTTCAAATACTTTTCGAAAATCGAACAGTTTTCAAATTCGAAAACTTTTCGAATTTGAATAGTTTTTGAATTTGAAAACTTTTTGAATTCGAATAGTTTTCCCAATTTCCAAAGAGTACAAAATAGAATAGAAAATAAAGGAATAGAATAGATTTTTTTTTCTATCCTATTCCTTTATTTTCTATTCTATTTTATTCCTCTTTGGAAATTGGAAAACTATTTGAATTGGAATCGTTTTCAAATTCGACTTTGAAAACTATTTGAATTCAAAAACTATTTGAAGATTGATTCGAAAACTTTTCAAACCGACCTGAATTTGAATTAAAAAAATTTAAATTGATTAGAAAACGAATAAACGAAACTAATTCCGAAAACGAATTAAATGAATGAAACAAATTTAACTAAACAAATTTATTGTAAATAACAAATAAAAACGAAACAAATGTTTTCTTTCTGCACATGTCTATCAGAGACAGCCAGGCTAATTTACTAAAGGAGCTGAGAACTTTCATGCCATAAAAATAGTTAAAGTAGAACTATAGGCATTTTTGGATACAGCAAGCGAGGGTTATAACTCCTGTCAGATTTTTTCTCACCATCTGTGTCCCATTGTGGAGATTTCCCTTTACTTCCTGTCCCATAGCCAAACAGGAAGTGAGAGCAAATCGCTGCAGATTACGGGAATCCTTTGGGGGCCCCCAGAACTAGTGTCCCCATTGGGGAACAACCCAAAATTGGGATATTCTTTTACTTTTACTTTATTTTATTTATTTATTTTATTTTTTTTTATAATCTTTATTTAAAGTTTTCAAATGTATGAAACTTATATAAAAGGCAAAAAAATGATAAAAAAAAAAAAACCCTGAAAAATAGTCATCATTTACATACGGTTAAATATTAACGAAGACCATGAGCCATATCAGTGTTGTAGGATCCATGAGGGTTCCCCTAAGTCTTGGACAATCGGTTCCTGTGGACAAAACCTACAAGGAGAAAGAAGGGGATCTCCGCTTATTCATACACTAAAAGGCAAGCAAAGTTCTCAAAAGGAAGCAAAATAAAGATGACCAGAGGTATTAGAAAAATATTAGAGACATATACGTATATACCGTACATACTTGAGTATAAGCCGAGTTTTTCAGCACATTTTATTGTGCTGAAAATGCCCCCCTCGGCTTATACTCGAGTCACCTTTTTGCGCCTGATCTCCCGGAATTTGGGGACCCAGTACCGGCCGGCCATAGGTCTCCTGGACTCCGAATTTGGCACAGATGTACAAGAGTGCAAAGTTTATTGCCTGGGGGACCAACGGTCGGGGAGCACCGATTTTTCAAACCCGGGCACCCCTTCCATAGACTCCCATGTTAAACGGTCATTTCTCTGGTGAACTTGGGGACACGGTACTGTCTTTGGGCTTGGGGCCCGTAGTAGGTCCCCTGGACCCCAAACTTGGCACACATATAGCCCCATTTCTCCTCTACAAGTGTGCAAAGTTTGTTGTCTGGGGGACCTACGGCCGGGGAGCACCCCTTCCATAGACTCCCATGTTAAACGGTCATTTCTCTGGCGATTTTGGGGACCCGGTACTGGCCCGTAGTAGGTCCCCTGGACCCCAAACTTGGCACACATGTAGCACCCCTTCCATAGACTCCCATGTTAAATGTCAGTCTAGTCATGGGCACAGTGAGGCATGGACACAGTGAGACATGCACATGGACACAGTGAGGCATGCACATGGACACAGTGAGGCATGCACATGGACACAGTGAGGCATGCACATGGACACAGTGAGGCATGCACATGGACACAGTGAGGCATGCACATGGACACAGTGAGGCACAGTGAGGCATGCAGCTGGACACCCTAGGCTTATACTCGAGTCAATACGTTTTCCCATTTTTTTGTGGTAAAATTGGGTGCCTCGGCTTATATTCGGGTCGGCTTATACTCGAGTATATACGGTAAACTGTAGTTTTTTACTTTCACTTTCAATGGCACAGACAGCAATATAAACGGAAAGGGGTTCTAATCCCACTCCACTCTATCCTAAATAAAATAAATAAAATAAAAAAATGCCTTTAGTTATACTTTAAAACTACCTTCAATTTACCAGTGACGCGAAAAGCAAATTCCTGTTAATTTATGTCATCTGCACATGATTGGGTATTCAAAGTGAACGCAACTACAATGTATTGAGTGAAGATCCTCAACTTCCTCAATCCTTGTTCTTTGTTATGCATCCTAATTGAAAGAGGCAGGGCTGACACCATATGCTTAGAAATTCAGATCTGAAAATGCACTGTTGTCATGTTAAAGCTAGCAGCTAAGAGCAGGGCCAGGACAAGGGGTGGGCTGAAGGGGGGTGGCTGCCATGGGTGCAGCGTGTATTGTAGGGATGGGGGCACCGCAAGTTTCCTTTACTGTAAGGCTGACAGGAGTAGTGACAAAGCGGCATCACTACTTCTGTCAGCCCAGCGCTGGAAGCAGCAAGGAGAGGAGGAGAGATACGGGAGGGGGTGCAGTTTGCCATCTTTGTCCTGGGCACTGGATAATCTTGTCCTGGAACTGGCAAAGAGAATACTATATCTCTAGCACATCAACAGTTATTTTTCTGTACTTGCAGTTTAAATCAATAAAATGGGGAAATTAGCATGTTTTTTTTTTTCACTATAAATGATCTCACGTACAATGCCGCGTACACACAATAGGAATTTCCGACAACAAATGTTTGATGTGCGTTTTTGGTTGGATATTCTGACCGTGTGTAGGCTCCATCGGACATTTGCTGTCGGAATTTCCGACAACAAATGATTGAGAGCTGGTTCTCAATTTTTCCGACAACAAAAGCTCTTGTCGGAAATTCCAACTGTGTGTATCCAATTCCGACACGCAAAAATCCTACGCATGCTCGGAATCAATTCAACGCAGAATCATTGAACTTCATTTTCCTTGGCTCGTTGTAGTGTTGTACATCACCGCGTTCTTGGCGATCGGAATTTCCGACAACATTTGTGTGACAGTGTGTGCGCAAGACAAGTTTGATTGAAAATCTGTCATAAAAAAACAAAAAAAACACGGTTTTGTTGTCGGAATGTCCGATCGTGTGTACGCGGCATAAGAATTCACTTCTCAGTGTCCGATGGACTCATATAAAAATGATTCCATTAAGTTGACATTGAAAAAAACTATAATAAATAAAATAAAAAAAAACCCTCTAACCATCCCCTTTCACAGCGCTGTGGAAACGGACCGCTTTGCTCCACTCAATCAAAGTGACTGCCCGCTTGCCTATCTCCATTCAAGAAGAAGAAAAATATACAAGCCGCGTATAAACGTATATATGATCATTAGCGCCAATTCAGGCGTCTGCTGCTGGCTCGTAAGATAAATGACATTAATCAACAGGAAGCCTCCGGACCTTTTGGCTAGTCATTTGTTATGCTAATTGGGCCACTTAAAGGAAAGTGTCAATTTGCGTGGAGATCTTCGACAGTCGACACGAGCAGCGATGCTAATTACCTGCTGCATGTGGCCCCCACAGTCCCTTCCGTATTAACGTAACCTGAAAATTCAGGATGGAGGATTGATCCCTCTGTGGCCAAATGGAGGTGAAATACTCAGCACGTAGTGGAAGGTGGGAAAGGCGGTAGACGCGCTCTTTCGGAATGGTCAGGGGTCTTGGATGGATGATGGGTCTGGAAGGAATTGCAGCGACTAGGCAGAATTCTTAGGCACGTTCTACAGTTTGTAGGGTTTGTATGTTCTTCTTGTGTGGCTTTCCTTGTTCCTACATTCACCTCAAACTCTTAGCTGTTAGATTACATTTCTTCTAGCATTGTTTGTGTGGTTCAATGACTGCAGGGTACTTTAAAAGCTCCTTGGGGGCAGGGCTTGATGTGCCTGGTTCTTTGTGTAATATGTTTCCTATGTTGTGTAATGGATTGCCTCTTTTGTATATTAGGTTGTATTAATTCAAAATAATTACAAAAACATCTCACCTGTCCTAAGGTTTTTCTTAAGACTTTGGAAAATCAAATTCCCCCAATGGCTTTATTCATTTCTTGGGGACTCCAGTGGCTTGGATTGCTTTATTTAGTGTTTTTCTCCTTAAAATTGGGTCCTCATTCTTCCTCCAATAAAGCCTCGTACACACGATCCAATTTTATGGCCATAATTGTCTGAGAGCCCATTCACACAGGGACGACTTTGGATACGACTTCAAGTCGCCCCAAGTCGCCCCTAGTCGCCTCAAGTCGCGCTGCATGAGAAAATCAATGTAAGTGAATGGAGCCGTCTTAATGCACACTACTGCAGTCGCTCCGACTTCAGAAACAATTCCTGTACTACTTCAATCTGACTTGTAGGCGACTTGTAGGCAATTTGTACCCATTGATTTCAATGGAAGTCGCCTCAGAAGTCGGATCACTGTCTTAACAGAAGCAACAATACAGGAAGAGAACAAAGAGAACATACATTTCTCAGGCAAACCCCTCCCTCCCCCTCCCTCCCACAGAGCTGATTCTTGTTTGATTGGCCACTGGAAAGCCTCCTGTTCTGGAGGCAACTTGAAGCTGCCTTGTAAATTGCCTGGAGTCGCGCTGTGATTCATACTCAAGTCGTGTCCAAGTTGCCTCCCAAAGTCGCGCTGGAAGTCGTGTTGCCCCTGTGTGAATGGAGTCTCACGGACTTGCTGCGTCGGATAATCCGACCGTGTGTACGCTCCATCAGACAATTATTGGCTAAATTAACGACAACAAAAGTTGGCTGTTCATTCTCACCAACTGTCGGGCAATAAATCTGTTACGTCGGTTTATCCGATTGTGTGTATGCAAGTCCGTCCAACTAAAATCCAAAGTACAAACACGCATGCTCGGAAATAATACTAAGCATCAGACAACAATAGCAGAAGTTGCCCAAAGGGTGGCGGTAAAGAGCTGAAAAACCACATGGTTTGGTGAATGTTGGCTGAAAATGTTGTGCCGTGTGTATGCATAACAAGTTCACGGCCAACGACATTCGGACCAAAATCCACAGAAAAGTTGGCTGGAAGTCCTATCGTGTCTACGAGGCTTAAGAGGAGGGAAAAATTAAACATTTAACAAAGAGGGTAACACCCTCTTCATCGTTGAAGTTGGCAAGGCTTGCAACAAGCTAGGCAATATCCTTACCCAAGTCTACCTAGCCCCTATGTCAGATACCTGAAGTAGAGGAGTCATGTACCTGTACGAGGATCCCAAGATGGCGAGGAGGGCCTCTCGAACAATTCTTGTCCAAGCAGCCCTGGCAATGAAAGGGCATGGGTGCCGGGAAGCTAGGACTGAAGACCTGAGCTTGAGAGCTCTGGTATCAAATAAGCCAAAGCACGGAGGAGAGGGCATCCAGAATTCACCAAGTCTAGTAGTGAGCAGAGCCAGGTTACAGGCCAAGTTCAGTAACAGTCAAGCAGAAAGGCACCACATCATCAGGTCAAGTTGGCAATGTGGCAGCAGCAATTCACATCTATGCCAGGGTGCTTGTTTTCCTATGTGCATATCTGTGCACACTGTTGCACGTTTAGTTAAGTCTCTATGCCTGAAAACATGAGCATGTTTTGCTAGCACGGGTCTTTCTCATGGCTAACAAAAGCAACGCCAAACCCAACCCTATGAAAGTCAATCTGAGCCAAATCAATGGGAGTCCACATGTCTCCCTGGCTCCTGGTGATGTTTCTACCATCCCCACCCCTTTGCTTAGGTGACTGGGATTCCCGGTGATGTCAGTGGTTTCTAGGGATCTGGTGGGCGCAAGCACCCACGACTTCCTTTGGAACCAGGAAGCTGTCATATTTAGAAATAACGCTCCTATTGTATATATGATGCTTAGCTCCTGCTGAACAGGGTAGTAGTTTAGGCGTTTGTTATGGATCTGCAAAAACAGCTTGCTTAATCCTTCCAGTGTATTGTTTGTCCAGATGGCATTTGATGTTTCTTTACAAATCTGGAGTTACATTTTAATATAATAATATAATACTAAATAATATAATATAATATAGTGATATATAATTAAAAAGATGTAATTTTTTTTCCCACTCCCCAAATGACTATTTTTTTTTATGTCGAGCTGATGTTTCAGATACAGCCGATGTGTTGTTTGGTATTGGGTCAGAAAAAGAATCAACTAAAAAGAAAAGTAAAATAACTTCAACCCATAAGCAGCGATTTTCTGTTTCCACTGCCGGTAACCCATGTGGACCTGTCATTAGAGGGGGGTCAAAGATAAAGATTAACAGGCAGTAATAATATTTTTCTTCATTTGTTATGGCCCCTTTATTTTCCACATCTGTGGCCTTTAATCACAGACTAATTCAAAGTAATTGCAATAAAACACCAATATCACAAAGGAATGCACTTTTTAAATGGTCTTTTAATGTATTCATCAATTCCCTTAATTAATCTTCCAATCAAGCTGTCAGTCAAGAGAGTGTTAAGTATTTTTCCGGTAATTGTTTCCGTGTAACGCGCAGGAGAAGAGGTGTCGGCACAATGGTAGTGCGCTGTTTAAAGGTCAGTTCCGGGTAACCATTCAACACAATCAGTTCACTGATAATTCAGCCATGGTAAGAAGAAAGGTCACTTAAGGCCCATACACACGATCAGACTTTTTGACAACAACGGTCCGACGGACGTGTTTTATCGGACAATCCGACCGTCTGTATGCTCCATCGGACAATTGTTTCCGGTTTTTCATCGGACAAATGTTCACTGTGAATGCTCTGACTTTGACAACAAATGCCCGATGGAGGATCATCCAATCGCGTGTACACAAGTCCATCGGACTAAAGTCCAAAGTACAAACACGCATGCTCAGAACCAATCTTAACCTCCTGTTGTTGGGGTTGTGACAAGGTGGCTGCTATTCCAACCTCAGGAATCACGCAACCAGTTTGAGCTGGTGACCAAGTGTCTGCGACTAGGGACTCTCTATCCCTCCAGGCTTTCAACAGATTAACGTGATAGATCTGTTCGGGCTTTCGCCTTCCTGGTTGTCTGACCTTGTAATTCACTTCGCTCACTTTTTCCATTATCTCATAGGGGCCTTGCCATTTGGCAAGGAATTTACTTTCAACCGTAGGGACAAGTACCAGTATCCTATCCCCCGGGGAAAAGGTACGGGTCTTGGCTCCACGGTTGTACACTCTCTGCTGTGCCAACTGCGCTTGGGCCAAATGTTCCTTCACGATGGGCATTTACCTGTGCAATTCGGTCTTGCATCAGGGCGACATGCTCAATCACACTCCTGTGGGGAGAACTCTCACTTTCCCAAGTTTCCTTGGCAATATCCAACAGCCCTCTTGGGTGTCTCCCATACAGTAACTCAAAGGGGGAGAATCCCGTAGAGGATTGGGGCACCTCCCTAATAGCAAACATCAGATAAGGAAGTAGACAGTCCCAATCCTTTCCATCTCTATCCACCACTTTCTTCAACATTTGTTTTAGGGTTTTGTTGAATCTTTCAACCAGCCCATCGGTTTGGGGGTGATACACAGATGTACGTAATTGCGTCACTTTGAACAATTTACACAGCTCCTTCATAACCCGGGACATAAAGGGTGTACCTTGGTCCGTAAGCAGTTCTTTACAAATACCCACCCGGCTAAACACAAGAGAAAGTCTCTGGCTGTAGCCACTTTCTGCTCAGGTGAATGAGATCATACATTTGAGACCTGGGGGGTTTTCCAAGCTGGAAAGTCCAGTTATGCACACGCTGAGCCCGGACAGCCTGGGTGACACCCAGCCTTGCCAAAATTTCAGCTTTTAGCATCACATAGTCTTTTGCTTGGTTAGGCTTTAGGTCATAGTAAGCTTTCTGCGATTCACCAGTTAACAGAGGAGCCACCAGTCCAGCCCACTGCTCCTCAGGCCACTTTTCTCTTTCAGCGGTCCTTTCAAATGTGGTCAAAAATACCTCTGGATCATCCTCTCCAGTCATTTTTGTCAATAAACGACTCACCCCAAAGGACGCGATATTAGTGGGACGGCTTTCCTCACTGGTCTGCGGACGTTGCTGCATTACTGCTTCCATTTGTTGTAGTCTCTGCTCTTGCTTCTGTAACAGGTCTATGAAGCGGGCCTCAGATTGCTGCTGGGCTTGTTGCTGAGCTTCCAGACTCTGTTGGTGAGCTTGCTGCTGGGCTGCAAGGCTCTGTTGATGAGCTTGCTGCTGGGCTGCAAGGCTCCTTTGCAAACCTGCATTTGTCTGCTGTTGATTGGCATTTGCTAGAGCCAGCTGTTTCAGTATCTCCTCCATGCTGGCTTAAAAAAAAACTGCCACTGGTTCTCCACCAACTGTGAGGGGGTTAGCTCGGCAGCGGGTGTGTGTGACCCCCGGGATGGGCTCCCCAGACAAAAACAGGCCCAGCAAACGGAGATTGTGGTTTTCAAAATCAAAAAGGTGCGGTTTATTTTCTATTTACAGTGACAAAACACAGCAAAGCAAAAGAAACATAAATAAAATAAATCCTGGTCAACTTGACCTCTGACTAAACATACAGGTTTCCTAACTAACAACTGGGATCAGCCTAGTGCTGTCCTAGTCCCTAAGTCCCTGGTTTTAAATGTCCAAGCAAATAGCCACACAGGCTTTGTCTCACCGCACAGGGGTTCACTCTCCCTAGACAGTCCACACAGGTCTGGTTCCAGGCATGAGCTAACATCTAATGAAGCTGGGAGTTCTTATAGAGGCCTAAATGAGCTGACAAGGTTCAGCTGGTCTCCTCATCTCTGTCTGCACGACGCCCCACACTCTCCCTAGAGGTATGAGTCATCCATGAGCCCACTAGCCTTATACAACTCTCCACCTAGTTGTATAAGTCGGCGTAAAGCCTGAATCTGGGCGAAATATATCTACCCCCCTGGATGCAACCAGGTGACTTTACCTTCCTGCTGTCACAATAGATAGATAGATAGATAGACAGAAAGATAGATAGATAGATAGATAGATAGATAGATAGATAGATAGATAGATAGATAGATAGATAGATAGATAGATAGATAGATAGACAGATAGATGCCCTTCAGGAGATAATTGGGGGGTCATCCCTTTAAAATAAAGTTCCTTCCAGTTCGCAGAAGATTCAGCACAGTCCCGTCTAATGTGAAGGATGAGAAATCAGCTAGAAACAGCTTTTGAAGTCCCCTAAAGAGGAAGTAAATGAGCCAGCCCTGGCTGTCCGCACCTCATTAATCATCTATTAGCTGACTTGTACCACTACTGTCAACTGTCACTTAGCAATGTATGTAAATCAGTCCAACAGCAGCAATCCAGATTCCAGTTAGATGCTCGTCATGCTGCCTCTGTCGCAAAGAGAAACCTTGCCTGCCCTGCTAATCATGGCTGGGACATTGCCGGGGATGGCTGAATTAACCTGTTCATGTCCTATGCGCTATTACTTACACCAATTTGTGTACTGACACATCTTTATTAAGAGCAAAATATTATTGCCATTCTTACTCACATTTCAAGTGAGCTCAGCTATTTTTGCTATTTAAGGAACAAAAACTTCCTGCCTAAATGGTTGGTCCACCCATATCAGCGATACTTCTTTTGTCGAAGATGGGGCTTCTTAGAGCTTCTAGGGGCCTGTGAAGGCATCTCTGCATACCATTCTCTTGTGCTTTGTGATACTTAATGGCACTTCACTCAGAACATTTTATTTTGTTTCAAAGTGGGGAGAACTGTGAATTTTTGTATAAAAAAATAATAAAAGAGAAACTGAAAAAAAAAAACAAAGTGGGGAAGAGCTTAGTCCTCCACCAAATCATTAATACTGGTCATGTTCTTAGTTGTCCTTCTAGGCACTAGGAGCTCAGGGGGTCATGTCTTATCCATATAATCAGGAGCATGCAATCCTGTAGGATCCCAGAAGCTATAAAGAGCAGGCATAGTATAAAAACCAAAGTTAACTCGTGCAAAACCTTAAGTCATTTTTTTTTATTTGGTTAAAGACTTGTAAAGCTCCACAAGATGTTGAGGCCTGCAACTGGAAATTAAAGTAGACCTTAACTCAGTCACTAAAAATCCCATAGGAGTATTCGGTCCACTAGGGCCCTGGAAGGTATAAAGAGCAGGCATAATTGTAAACCCAACTTGGTTCATGGCAAAGCCTTAAGCAGAGTTTTGGGTGGTGCCCCAAAGGTTCCGCATTTTTGAAGAATAGCAATGCTCCACAAGTTATTGAGGCCAATCATTAAAAATCCCATAGAGCCTTTTACACGTTAATGTAATTTCAAAATGAGATCTTCAACCTTCATTTAGACCCCTTTCACACTGAGGTGCTTTGCAGGTGCCTGCAAAGCGCCCTGAAAGAGCCGCTCCTTTCACTCCAGTGTGAAAGCCGAGGGCTTTCACACTGGAGCGGTGCGCTGGCAGAACGCTAAAATAAGTCCTGCTAGCAGCATCTTTGAGGCGCTGTAGGAGTGGTGTATACATCGCTCCTAAACGCCCCTGCCCATTGAAATCAATGGGCAGCGCAGTGGAAACGCGCTTTGCTGGCGGTTTTAACCCTTTTTCGGCCGCTAGCGGAGGTTAAAAGCTAGCGGGCGAATAGCGCTGTAAAAACAACGGTAAAGCACCGCTAAAAATAGCGGCGCTTTACCGCCAACGCCCCCCACCGCCCCAGTGTGAAAGGGCAAGAATTTGTGGCAATCCTGCCATGTTTGCTCTTGTTCATGAATTCCTGATTTGGGGTGAGAGCTCTCCCAATTACTCCTCTGAATTATCACCCTGCCCCTTTAGTTAATCAACACCTGCAAAGGCAAATGACCTTAACCACTTCCCGCCCCGTCAATAGCAGATTGACGTCCGGGAAGTGGTTGTGTTATCCACACTGGACGTCATATGATGTCCTGCGGGATAACAGCCGCCGCGCGCCCGGGGGGGCGCGCATCGCGGCGATCGGTGGAGTGGTGGGTCAGTCTGACCCACCGCTACACTGATCTCGGTAAAAAGCCTCCGGCGGAGGCTTTTTACCACGTGATCAGCCGTGTCCAATCACGGCTGATCACGATGTAAACAGGAAGAGCCGTTGATCGGCTCTTCCTCACTCGCGTCTGACAGACGCGAGTAGAGGAGAGCCGATCGGCGGTTCTCCTGACAGGGGGGGGTTCGCGCTGATCGTTTATCAGTGCAGCCCCCCCTCGGATACCCACACTAGACCATCAGGGAAGCCCCCCAGGACGCCCCAGGAAGCCCCAAGCATGTGGATGGCCCCCATGGCCATCCACATGTAATAAAATCCAAAAAAAAAACAAAACATGCCAATCAGTGCCCACAAATGGGCACTGACTGGCACTATGATGGCACCACCACAATGTGTGGTGGCTGGCATTGCTGGGCATCAGTGTCCATCAGTGCCACCTACTAGTGTCCATCAGCGCCACCTATTATTGCCCATCCGTGCCCATCTGTGCCCATAAGTGCCCACCTATCAGTGCCCGTCCGTGCCACCTATCAGTGCCGCCTATAAGTGCCCATCAGTGCCGCCTATAAGTGCCAATCAGTGCCGCCTATGAGTGTCAATCAGTGCCGCCTATGAGTGCCAATCAGTGCTGCATACCAGTGCCACATCTCAGTGCCCATCAGTGCCGCCTATCAGTGCCCATCATCAGTGCCACCTCATCAGTGCCACCTCATTGGTGCCACCTCATCGGTGCCCATCAGTGTCACCTTATCAGTGCCCGTCAGTGCCGCTATATCAGTGCCCGTCATTGAAGTAGAAAAGGTACTTATTTACAAAAAAAATTAACAGAAACAAAGAAAAACGTTGTTTTTTTCAAAATTTTCGCTCTTTTTTTATTTGTTGTGCAAAAAATAAAAATCGCTGAGGCGATCAAATACCATCGAAAGAAAGCTCTATTTGTGGGAACAAAATGATAAAAAATTTGTTTGGGTACAGTGTAGCATGACTGCGCAATTGTCATTCAAATTGCGACAGCGCTGAAAGCTGAAAATTTGCTTGGGCAGGAAGCTGTATAAGTGCCTGGTATTGAAGTGGTTAAACATCAATATTTGGAAACTGGACCATAAGAATGGGTTTATCAGGGTTGACAATGACAAGTATCGTTCCCATAATACAGAAAAATGTGCTGGGAAATAATACCTTCTAGATTGTGTCTCCTTGTGCAGTCATGTGACTTTGCGGCCATGATGGATCTCCTGTTTAATGACTGCTAATGATTCTGCTTGGCTTCCATTGGCCAATTAATCTCAGGGCATTGCAGATTCGCTGTCTGCAGGGACGAAGGACTGGCGTCTGCTGAGAAGCTTATAGAACTCATTTATCCTTTTGCCCCAGTTTTCCGTCATGCTACAAACGATATTTCCCAGTCCATATAAGAGTAATCTTCTATTCCTTGTAAACGGAAAAAAAACAACACCCCCCCCCCCCCCCCGGCCAGTGCATCAAAATAATCAAACTATTATTTTATAAACTTAAAGATATCAGAGATTAAAATCTCAGCAAGAACGTGTCTATTTACATAACCTGAAAACTGTCTACCATTATCTTTATTAGCCAGAAAAAAAACCTTTGTGCTCCTATCTGACACTAGCTTATCTTTGTGGGATCTGACTTTCAAAATGAGTCTACTATCACTTTTATTAGCCAAATGGAGACTATTTTCTCTTTGTGGGGCCTGACTCCCAAAAGGTGTCTACTATTGGCCTTTATTAGCCAGATAACTCTCCCCTGTGTGCCTCCCTGAAACAAGTTTCACATTATGAGGCCTGACTTTCAAGACTTCACAATTGAGTCTTTGCTTGCCCAATCTACCTGTCCAGTGCTAGAGATCTTACTGCCCACTGAGGCACACTTATTGGGTAGGGGGTGATAGTTGGCAGAGCCTTATCCTGATATTAAAAAGATCAGGCCCCATCAACAAAGTAAAGAACACTCTTTGGGCAGATAAATGGTAGTTCCCAGGTATTGGTCCTAAGGTCAAGAAGGTCAGGCCTCTATAATAAAGTGAAGTGGACGCAACAGGCAGGGAGATGGTAGTAGGCAAGGATTGGTTCTGAAGTCAAGAAGGATATGCCTCAGTACAAAGTGAGTCACATTCATTGGGCAGGGTGGTGATAGTTGGCAGGGATTGGTCCTAAAGTCAAGAAGGTAAGGCCCTAGTAAGCAATTGAGGCACACTCATTGGGCAAGGAGATGGTAACTGGAAAGGTTTACTGCTGACATCAAAAGTTCAGGCCCCAGTAACAATGTGATGCACATTCATTTGAATAGGGTAGTTGGCAGGGCTTAGTCCTGATGTCAAGAAGGGCAGGCCCCAATAACAAAGTGAGGCACACTGGTTGGGCAGGGAGATGGAAGTTGGCAAGGCTTAGTCCTGACATCAAGAAGGTCATGTCCCAGTAACAAAGTGAGTTACACTCACTGGTCAGGGTGGTGGTAGCACAGATTGGTCCTGAAATCACAAAGGTCAGGCCCTAGTAACAAAGTGAGGCACACTGGTTGGGCAGGGAGATGGAAGTTGGCAAGGCTTAGTCCTGACATCAAGAAGGTCATGTCCCAGTAATAAAGTGAGTTACACTCACTGGTCAGGGTGGTGGTAGCAGAGATTGGTCCTGAAATCACAAAGGTCAGGCCCTAGTAACAAAGTGAAGCCCACACATTGGGCCGGGAGATGGAAGTTATTAAGGTTTACCCCTGAAGTTAGGAATGTCAGGTCACAGTAACAATGTAACACACACTCATCTGGATAGGAGATGGTAGTTGGCAGGCTTAGCCCTTACATCAAGTAGGTCAGGCTTCAGTAACAACATAAGGCAAACTCAATGTGTAGAGAGATGGCAATTGGCAAGGTTTACCCCTGAAGTTAAGAATGTCAGGCCCTATTAACAATGTGATGCACACTCATTTGGATAGCAGATGGTAGTTGGAAAGGTTAGTCCTTAAGTCAAGAAGGTTAGGCCCCAGTAAAAATTTAATGCACACTCACTTGGATGGGAGATGGTAGTTGTCAACGCTTAGTTCTTACGTCAAGAAGGTCAGGCCCCAGTAACAAAGTGAGTCACACTCATTGGGCAAGGAGAGGGTAGTTGGCAAGGCTTAACCCTGAAAGTTAAGAATGCCAGGCCCCAGTAACAATTTGATGCACACTCATTTGGAAAGGAGATAGTAGATGGCACGGTTAGTCCTTACGTCAAGGGGGTCAAGCCTCAGAAACAAAGTGAGGCACATTCGATGGGCAGTAAGATGGTAGTTGTCAGGGCTTAGTCTTGGATTTAGAAAGGTCAGTTCCCAGTGATACACACTCATTTGGATGGGAGATAGTAGTTGGCAGGGCATCAAGAAGGTTCTGGCTCCAGTAACAACGTGAGCCACACTCGTTGGGCAGGAAGATGGAAGTTGGGAGTGCTTAGTCTTGATGTCAAGAAGGTCAGACCTCAGTAAAAAAGTGAGCCACATTCGTTAGGCAGGGAGATGGTATTTGGGATTAGTCCTGATGTCGAGAAGGTCAGACCCCAGTGGCAAAGTGAGTCACACTTCATGGTCAGGGAGATGGTAGTTGGCTCCAGTACAAAAGTAACACTAACTTCAGAGAAGAGAAGCTTGGGATCCATGACTCTTGGAAGTCACACAAGATTGCCCTGCGGATGTCTGTTTTTAGTAGAAGCTTACATTTGAAAGCTAAAAATGTCTGACAGGTTCACTTCAAAAAAGTCATAGCAAACCGCTCCATTATGGCAGCTTATCATGTGACCCAGTCCCGTTCCAGAAGCAGCATTGAACCACATTTAATCATGAGTGAGGAATCAGCCACAGATAATAGATTGAGTTCCACTTGCTGCATTAGCATGGCACACTGGGTTATCAGATTTCAGGTGCCAGGCTCTCGCTTGCTATGCATTTGGAGTTTCTAGCCGAGCGGGCAGGCTCAGGGCTCTGTGTAAGCTTCAGAGACGGAGGGTAGAGCAGGTGCAGGGGGCTCTGGGCAGATTGGCATGTGAACCACATCCAATCGAGTCTCTCTGCCAGCTCGAGAATGTATGTGTTCTGTTTGTAGGCTGTGGCATGCCAACGTACAGGCATGGCTCTGTGAAATAATCCCTGGGCAAGGGATAGGGAGGGGGGAGGGGTGGCTGTGCGGAACGACAAGTCGATTCCTTGACATCCGTCTCATCTGCACAGTCACAGTGCCGGCATGTTTCCACCAAATCCCATGAAACATTAGCACAGCTTACAAAGTTTATGTGCACCTTTTCCATGCGTTAAAAAAAAGAAAACAGCTGCATAGTATGTGCTGATTCATTTCATCTCAATTTATGCAAAACGTGAATGGCAAATCATCTTTAACCCTTACATCTTGCCCATAGGCTCGTGCTACAAGGTGCCCGTCATTACCTTTTTTTAAAGCAAATAAGCTTCTTCTGTGCACCTCTGTATTATAGTATCACTTGGTTACTGTGGCCAGACTTTCCCTGACTTCAGGGCTACAACTTGTCAACTGCCATCCACTGTTCAATGAGACTGGATCAATGGCCACCAGGACCTCTGTTAGAATTCATGGGGCCCCATACAGCGTTCCTGACAGGGCCCCCCAAACCCACCTACACCCCCCTCACCCTTGTGGAACAGCAGCACTGACTGTATCCATTTACACCCCAAAAATGATTTAAAAAAATAGTCCCTTCTTTGCTCCCACCTCCTGGACCCCTCTGTTAACCTGATGGGGCCCAGGGAAATGTAATTTAGACCCTGGTAAGCAGGTAGGATCGGAGGTGTGGTCTATTAAAAAAAAAAAACATTTATTAATTTAGGCAGAATTGAGCATTAAAGCTGCCCGGGCCCCCCTATTGAGATGCTGGGGCCTGGGCCCAGTACAACAGGACTGGTTGTACTGCCTTATCAGCAGCCTTAACTACAGTCTCATTGGACAGCGGTTCCTAGCAGAGCAGGTCTAGCCCTAAAGTCAGGTCAAGGTAACAGCTGCCATCCCACTATCCAATAAGACTTCATCAGTGGCCAGTAAGATTACTATCATTGGACAGGGCCTAGCTGTAAAGTTACACAAAGTCAAACCTCAATAAAAAAAAAAAAAACTATATGACCAACCTTTATTGACTATTACGTGTAGAAGATGTCTACCTTTATACTTTTTTTTTATTATTATTTATTTACTTTTTTTTTATTTATTAAAGAGTACAGGTTCACTTTAATTTCCAAGATATTGACATTTTTCCTTTTTTATTTATTTTTGCCATTTAGTTTTTTTTTTTTGTGCTAATTTAGCAAGAGCCAGAGTTAGTCTTTTTTAATTGTTTTATTTATACATGTTTTTGATTATATAGGTACAGTATCTATGTAGTTGTTTATGGGTTTTTACATCTTTCTTTGTTTAAATGGAGCTTAGCTGATTCTTATTCTTCTTATTATTGTTTTATATATATATTTTGTTATTTACATATTTTTTGTGTCAAGTGGTAATTTTCGAGTTTATCTGAGCTTTTTTTATTTTAATTGATTTGTCTTTTTGTGTTTTGGGGTCATATTTATTTAAAAACATAACAGCTTAGAGTTTATTTTTTCCCCTTTGTTATGTTATGTGTTCATTTTTTTAACAATCAAAAGTCAATTTTTTCTTCAGATTTTTTTTTTCTGATTGTATTTACTTACCGTACTTGTTTTTTTATGTGCATTATGCAGTATTTTTAAATACAGTGTCTCACATAGTGTTAAACAATTTTTTATGGTATATAGATATATATATTATATAGATAGATATAGATAGATATAGACATAGAGAGGGAGAGAGAGAGAGAAAGATAGAGAGAGAGAGAGAGAGAGAGAGAATTTAAATATTATATTTATTCATACTGAATCAAATCTATAAAGTATATATAAAATCTATAATCATTTTATTTATTTTTTTAGCTGATTTATTTTTTTATGTGTATTTTTTCTTAATTTTTTTATGTTATGTGTTAATTTTTTTAACAATCAGAAGTCTAGTTTTCCTTCAGATTTTTTTATGATTGTATTTATTTACTTATTTTCAATACAGTTTCTCACATAGTGTTAAACAATTTTTATAGGTATATATATAGGTTATATATAGGTGTACATTAATGAGGAAAATATATATATAGGTGTACATTAATGAGGAAAAAAATGAACTTAAATGATTTTAGCAAATGGCTGCAATATAACAAAGAGTGAAAAATTGAAGGGGGTCTGAATACTTTCCGTACCCACTGTAAATATATATATATATATATATATACACATACACTGAGAGAGATAGAGAGAGATAAAGAGCAAGATAGAGATATACATATATATATATATATATATATATATATATATATATATATATATATATATATATATATATACTGTATATACACACACACAGTTTAAATATTATATTTATAGTGAATAAAATATATAAAGTACAGTATATATAAAATATATAATACATGTTTTTATTTTTTTACATTTCATTAGGTTAATAATTTTTGCCTTTTTGTTTGTGTTTAAATACCAAGTGTATACATTACAGGGGAACATCAATTTTTATTTGTCATACCTACAAAAAGTTGTATGTGATCGCAATGTACAGCAATGGCATCCGGACAATCATTCTACAGTGATCAGCATATGGACTGTTTATCTCCTCTATGCAGTTAGCGGGCATAATTGTCCATTCCATATGTCCATTCCAACTCTGTGATTGGCTGCTGGGCACCACATGTTGGAACCTTGCGCCAGTGAAGTCACCTGCCATTTTAGAGAGGCCCTTTAGGCAGTTTTTGGGTTTGAAGTCGAAGTACGGAGATCTATGATTATTTCCATTCTGAGATATTTGCCTTCTGCGCGGTTCTAAAAGAGCCAAAAATGTTAGATTGTGGCCTATCCCAGCCAATCCCGTCCTCGTCTCGTTGATTTATTTTCTGCTCCAATGCAGAGAGAGACCCTCGCTGAGCGACTTTTTTACCGAGAAGATTTGTGGAGTGCCAGATAGGGCTCGGGTTGTGTGCGCCGCCGCCACGCAAATTTCCTGATTGGTCCCGCGCATCGTTTGATTGTCTGTCACACCTGGAGCTCGATAATGTCAGCGCATCATGTAGAGAAGCGGACTCGTCGCCTCTCTGGCTGCGTTCTGCATCTGGCCCGCGTCGCAGCCAAACCGGAATCCGTGCCAGGCACCAAATGCTGTTTGTAATGCTGTGAGCGAGTTTAACAGCTTGTTATTGCATTTGTAAAACAGAAAAAAATCGTCATAAAGAATTAGGTTTAAATTATAGGACAGGATGCAAGAAAAAAAAGAAAGAAAGAAAAAAAGAAAAAAAGCTTTGCATGTGCATGGACAGGTAGGGCACCCCGTTTTATTAAAGTGAGCAAATTGACATCAGCCTTAGGGCATTGAAGACTGCGGCCCGCCCAGAGGCTTTCAGGGAATGAAGCTTGGAGTGGAGACTGAAGTTATATTTCAGGCTCCTCTAGAAAGACAAAAGATGATCTCTTAAATAAATGTCAGGACAATGCCCCCGGAAGAAGTCCTCTTAGCGACAAAACCGATTGGGTAAATGAGCTGTTTCTTGCTATCACGTTCCTGTTTACAGTATCTGGATGTTTTAATGGCGGACAACTATGTTGTATACAACGCTGGTTTGTATCTGAACAAATGTAAGTGCAATACTTTTTATTTTTATGTTTAGCGCAACACTTTTTTTTGTATATCTTTACAATGGGCACTGGATGACCTTGTCCCGGCACTGCCCCTTTATAATGGCCGGGCGTGAAGACCCCAGGAACACAGCGATGAGATGTAAGAAACCATAAAATAGTCTAGCTCAGCCTTTTTCAACCAAGGTGCCCAGGCACCCTGGGGTATCTTGGGGTTTCTTCAGGGGTGCCTTGGCAAAATGCCCAGAAATTGCCCAAAAAATCATATAGGCGGTGAGTGGATGAAGCCTGCCTTTTATTCACACAAAGCCACAGGGTTTCATTGTGCACCATTACAACCTTCTAGCTGCCAACTTGCTAACGACTAATGACAATCAATCAATTGATAAGGAGAATGTCAGTTGCCTGCATAGCATCCTTGTTTAACCCTCCCCTGCCTCTCTCCATCAGCTTTGGGGGGGTCACATTAGCTGAGTGATGGAGAAATACTGAGGTAGAAGAGAAACATTGGAATACTAGTCAGTACCAGCTTGCACCTCTAACGTTGGGTGTCCTACGTGTGTGGATGTTGCTGCATTATGTAAAACTATAAGAATAGTTTTTACATGTTAGATTGGGGTGCCTCAAGACTGTCCATTAATTTAAAAGATGCCTCGAGACTGTCCATAATTTTGGAGGGTGCCTCGAGACTGTCCATAATTTTGGAGGGTGCCTCAAGATTGTCCATAATTTTGGAGGGTGCCTCGAGATTGTCCATAATTTTGGAGGGTGCCACGAGATTGTGCATAATTTTGGAGGGTGCCACGAGATTGTCCATAATTTTGAAGGGTGCCTCGAGACTGTCCATAATTTTGGAGGGTGCCTCAAGATTGTCCATAATTTTGGAGGGTGCCTCGAGACTGTCCATAATTTTGGAGGGTGCCTCGAGATTGTCCATAATTTTGGAGGGTGCCTCGAGATTGTCCATAATTTTGGAGGGTGCCTCGAGATTGTCCATAATTTTGAAGGGTGACACGAGATTGTCCATAATTTTGGAGAGTGCCTCGAGACTGTCCATAATTTTTGAGGGTGCCTCGAGACTGACCATAATTTTGGAAGGTACCTCGAGGCTGTCTGTAATTTTGGAAGGCGCCACAAGACTGTCCATAATTTTGGAGGGTGCCTTGAGATTGTCCATCGTTTTGGAGGGTGCCTCAAGACTGTCTGTAATTTTGGAGGGGCTTCGAGACTGTCCATAATCTTGGAGGGTGCCTCGAGACTGTCCATCATTTTGGAGGGTGCCTCGACCGAAAAAAAGTTGAGAAACACTGGTGAGCTACACCAGCATCCCTCAAAACCAGCATTGTCAGTTTTTGTGGGGGGGGGAATGATCTTTGAAAAGAAAGTCCTTATTAGCTCCCGAACACCCCTATCGTCCAATGGATGTAGACATCCCTATTACCTTTGCAAACGAAAAGCAATTTGTAACGCAATCTATAAACTTCTCTTTCATGGGGACGGGCCGAACTTTTTAAATTCCTCTGCAAACACGGCACTTATTGAAAACAATGATTTCCGAGCCTGCCAAAGCTGTGGGGGTCAGACAGAGACCCCCTGACATTCACACAAATGATTATTTTTTAAGTGTTTGCTCAAGAAATGCTAGAGGGTCTCGGGAAAGGTGAGAGCTGTCAGCAAAAAGGGCCTTCTTAATCTCCGGCTGGAAGACAGAGAGCACCTATCAGCCACCTTCTTTAATATGCATAGTCTTTAGGAAAGCAGACTGCGGGCCCGCCTGTCACTCACGGCAAATGGGCTTTTTCTTGCTGAGCCGAGCTACTGTACACTTATCAGTGTGTTAACAGTGACACGGGTACGAAGGATTATGGAATTAAAATGCACACATCCCTTCTCTTTATTTTACAGTTTTGGGCATTGCAAGCCAAGCCGTTTTTAATTCGGGAGTTGGAATCTCACCCTCCCCCCAGCTCCTGTTTTAAAGGAGAACGTTAGAGACCCATTCACACAAGGTGTATTATTGCACACCATTAACGTGTGTTGCATAAAGGCAACCTTTCATTATGAATGGGGTTCCAACACACCAGAACACATTGAAAAAAGGTGCATGAGCTTTTTTTTAACAATGCAGTGATGAATTGTGGTCCGCTATAGTGCGTTGTGCATTGGGGTTGGCTGTTCAATGTGTTGGGGTGCCATTTATAAAGAATGGCACCCCAACACATTGTATAATGGAACCCAACACCATTAACAATGAACGGTACCCCGACGTATTGTGCAATAGAACCCAACATCATTCACAATGAATGGTACCCCGATGTATTGTACAATAGAACCCAGTGCCATTCACAATGAAATGTACCCCAATGTATTGTACAGTAGAACCCAACCCCATTCACAATACACCCCTAAAAATTGTACAGTATAACCCAATTGTATTCACAATGAATGGCACCCCAACGTATTGTACAATAGAACCCAACGCCATTCACAATGAATGGTGCCCCAACATATTGTACAATGGAACCCGACACTATTCACAACGAATAGCACCCCAACGTATTGTACAATGAAACCCAATGCCATTAACAATGAATGGTACCCCAGTGTATTGTACAAGAGAACCCAACACCATTCACAATAAATGGTACCCCAACATTACAACGCTTTGTACAATAGAACCCAACGCCATTCACAAAGATTGGTATCCCAACGTATTGTACAATATAACCTGACACTATTTGCAATGGTACCCCAACACGTTGTACAATAGAACCCAATGCCATTCACAATGCACCCTTATGAATTGTGCAGTATAACCCAATTTTATTTACAATGAATGGAACCCCAACCTATTGAGCAATGGAACCCAATGCAAATCACAATGAATGGTACCCCAACGCATTGTACAGTAGAACTGATTGCCATTCACAATGCACCCCAACATATTGTACAGTAGAATACAACACCATTTACAATGCACCTGAATGCATCATACAATAGAACCCAACATCATTCATAATGAAGGGCACCCCAATGCATTGTACTGTAGAACCCAACACCATTTGCAATGCACCCCAACAAACTGTACAATAGAGCCCAGTGCCAATCGCAATGCATGCCACCCCAACACATTGTACAGTAGAACCCAGCACCATTCACAATGCACCCCAACACATTGTACAATAGAACCCATCACCATTCACAATGAATGGCAACCCATTGCATTGTACAGTAGAACTCAACAACACCACTCACAATGCACCCCACCAAATTTCACAGTAGAACCCAAAACCATTCACAATGCACCCCACAAAATTTCACAGTAGAACCCAACACTATTTACAGTGCACCCCAACAAATTTTACAATAGATCCCAGTACCGATCACAATGAATGGCACCACAACACATTGTACAGTAGATCCCAGCACCATTCACAATGCATGGCAGCCCAACGCCATTTGCAATGCACGTCTACAAATTGTACAGTAGAACCCAACATCATTTACAATGAATGGCACTCCAACAAATTATATAATAGAACCCAATGGCATTTACAGTGCGCCTCAACAAATTGTACAGTAGAACCCACCACCATTCACAATGCACCCCAACACATTGTACAGTAGAACCCAACGCCATAAACTAAGATGTGACCATAATACGGTGTACAGTAGAACCCAACGCAATATACAATGAATGTCAATCTGACTCATTATATAGTAGAACCCAGGGCCATTCACAATGAACTGGACCCCAACATATTGTACAGTAGGACACAACACCATTCACAATGAATGGCACCCGAATGCACTATCCAGTAGCCAAACCCAACACCATACACAATAGTTCTACCGCCATTCATTGTGAATGGGTGCTGTTCACAATAAATGGCACCACCATGTACTGCACATAGAGCAAGTGCATTGCCATGTTTTGTAGCAATGCATGTGTTAAAGTGAATATAGTGGAACCTTGGATTACCAGCATAATCGGTTCCAGGAGAATGATTGTAATCCAAAGGACTCGCATATCAAAGCGAGGTTTCGCCAGAGAAGTCAATGAAAACAAAGATAATTCGTTCCGCATTGACTTCTATGGCATGCAATACCGCATGTGGCCAGAGATGGGGGGCGCCGGAGAGCCTCGGAAATACTCGGGGACAGCGCGGCTGATCGTTCGGAAACACTCAGGAACTGAGTATTTCCGAGTGATTCTGAGTATTTACGAACGGCTCGGAACCATTCCAAATTTCACCGGCGCCCCCGCACCTCTGGCCAAATGCGGTACTTAGCTTAAATTCTGCTCGTTTTGCTAGACAACACTCGCAAAGCGAGTCAGAATAAAAAAATAAAAAAAGTTGCTCGGTATTTATAACGCTCGTTAACCGCGTTACTCTTAAACCAAGGTTCCACTGTATATGTTTTCATGGTAAAGGCACTCTAAGTAATGTGTCAGTGTAACCCTTCCATGTATGTATTGCCTCCCATAAAAATCACAGTACTCCTCCTTCATTTAATTTTTCTCCCCAGAAGGATGGAGCCATCTTTGATCAAGCATCATCATTCTGTCCTCATTGGAGGATCTTAAATTAAATTCCCGTCCCTAATGATACCAGTCCCCAAAACTGGAAATAGGGGACATCCCCCTAATGGAGACACGGATAGGCGCAGACGCTCCTCTGTTTTTGTGTAGACTTTTCCTTTAACGCAATTCCTGGGAAGTGAGTTCTAATCTTCAGTACAGACACTTTCAGAGCTCACATTTGAAATAAACTGGATTCAGCATTTCCCCTTTAAATGCGCTGGCCTTCTGCCTGAAATACAATCTCAGGCCAATTTTCCAAAAACAATTAGATTTATTATTATTACGGATAGGAAATGTTACTGGGGCGGCCCTACTTAGCTCGGCATAGAACACAAAGGCTAATAGCATCCTGATGTCGTTAGATAGCTAAACAAATGTAATCAGCCTAAATTTAATTTCATAGATTTCTTCCTTTTTTATTTTTTTCCTTTGCAAAATCTGCGCCGTTTCCCCCCCTCTTCTCAGCGGGGACGGTTTTATTCTTGATCATTATAAATCTGCGGCTGAAGGGGAAATTTGCATTTAAAATAATATGAATATTTTACAATTCTGTGCGGTATGTGGTCAGTAGAACCATTTCTGGCTAACTCGACCGGGTGTTTGATGTGAACGAACGTCTGCGGAGTGGAGGGAAATTTAACTCTTGAGGCCCGCTGACGCTGGGTGGGTATCATAACCATAGGCGTGCACAGGGGGTGTGCCGGGTGTGCCTGGGCACACCCTAATCACCGCTTGAGGTGCAGATTCCCCCTGCTGATATTGCACCAATGCCCCCGAAAAAATTAGGAAAAAATAAAAAGATTAAAATACCGTATATACTCGAGTATAAGCCGAGTTTTTCAGCACATTTTTAGGTGCTGAATTTGCCCTTCTCGGCTTATACTCGAGTCACCTTTTTGTGCCTGATCTTCTGGAATTTGGGGACCCGGTACCGGCCGGTCTTAGGTTCCCTGGACCCGAAACATGGCACACGTATAGTCTCATTTCTCCTCTTCAAGTGTGCAAAGTTTGTTGTCTGGGGGACTTACAACCGGGGAGCACCGATTTTTCAAACCGGGCACCCCTTCCATAGACTCCCATGTTAAACGTCAGTCTAGTCATGGGCACAGTGAGGCATGCAGATGGACACCCTAGTCTTATACTCGAGTCAATACGTTTTCCCAGTTTTTTGTGGTAAAATTAGGTTCCTCGGCTTATATTCGGGTCGGCTTATACTCGAGTATATACTGTAAAAATAAAAAGCTACTGACACTGTCCACGGCCCTACTAACACCAACCTCTGCTCTACTGACAAGTCCACTGCTCTACTGACACTGTCCATGTTTTAATACATTTGGGGTGTACACCCTAATGCTATAGGCTGCGCACACCTATGATCATAACACATGGCAATGAGCGTCACATGCATGGTGCTGCCATTTATTTTTAGCAATGCACAGGTGTTAGAGTGCACTGCATTACAGAATTTGGGATGTGTCCAATTTTTGGGTCGTTTCGGTGTGTCGGCAGCCCCCCTTTCATTTGAATTTTCTGCTTTATTGCAACGCATGTTAACAACACACATTCAAAATAATTGACAGCACAATGCAATGCATATGACATGGTTTGCCTTGCAGTAAGGACTCAGCCTTACCGCTCAGCCCATATTATTTTTGTTATGATATTTATACACAGTATGTCACAAAAGTAAGTACACCCCTCACATTTTTGAAAATATTTTCTTCTATCTTTTCATGTGACAACACTGAAGAAATGACACTTTGCTACAATGTAAAGTAGTGAGTGTACAGCTTGTATAACAGTGTAAATTTGCTGTCCCCTCAAAATAACTCAACACACAGCCATTAATGTCTAAACCGCTGGCAACCAAAGTGAGTACACCCCTAAGTGAAAATGGCCAAATTGGGTCCAAAGTGTCAATATTTTGTGTGGCCACCATTATTTTCCAGCACTGCCTTAACCCTCTTGGGCATGGAGGTCACCAGAGCTTCACAGGTTGCCACTGGAGTCCTCTTCCCCTCCTCCATGACGACATCACAGAGCTGGTGGATGTTAGAGACCTTGCGCTCCTCCACCTTCTGTTTGAGGAGCCCCACAGATGCTCAATAGGGTTTAGGTCTGGAGACATGCTTGGCCAGTCCATCACCTTTACCCTCAACTTCTTTATCAAGGCAGTGGTCATCTTGGAGGTGTGTTTGGGGTCGTTATCATGTTGGAATACTGCCCTGCGGTCCAGTCTCTGAAGGGAGGGGATCATGCTCTGCTTCAGTATGTCACAGTACATGTTGGCATTCATGGTTCCCTCAATGATCTGTAGCTCCCCAGTGCCGGCAGCACTCATGCAGCCCCAGACCATGACACTCCCACCACCATGCTTGACTGTAGGGAAGACACACTTGTCTTTGTACTCCTCACCTGGTTGCTGCCACACACGCCTGACACCATCTGACGCCAAATAAGTTTATCTTGGTCTCATCAGACCACAGGACATGGTTCCAGTAATCCATGTCCTTAGTCTGCTTGTCTTCAGCAAACTGTTTGTGGGCTTTCTTGTGCATCATCTTTAGAAGAGCCTTCCTTCTGGGATGACAGCCATGCAGACCAATTTGATGCAGTGTGCGGCGTATGGTCTGAGCACTGACAGGCTGACCCCTCACCACTTCATCCTATGCAGCAATGCTGGCAGCACTCATACATTTATTTCCCAAAGACAACCTCTGGATATGACGCTGAGCACGTGCACTCAACTTCTTTGGTGGACCATGGCGAGGCCTGTTCTGAGTGGAACCCGTCCTGTTATACCGCTGTATGGTCTTGGCCACCGTGCTGCAGCTCAGTTTCAGGGTCTTGGCAATCTTCTTATAGCCTAGGCCATCTTTATGTAGAGCAACAATTTTCAGGTCCTCAGAGAGCTCTTTGCCATGAGATGAGGTGCCATGTTGAACTTCCAGTGACCAGTATGACAGAGTGAGAGCGATAACACCAAATTGAACACACCTGATCCCCATTCACACCTGAGACCTTGTAACACTAACAAGTCACATGACACCGGGGAGGGAAAATGGCAAATTGGGCCCAATTCTTGGACAAGAAACTTGTCCCGGCCGAGTGTACACACGTACCTTTCAAAAGAACCGCCGTTCCTTTGAATGGCACGAACGCTCGTCACATTCGATGCCGTCGCCGCCATCTTGCTACACCCTACCTATGCCTAGGAAGCTACCGCGCATGCGTCAAAGTCATTTCGAGCATGCGCGGGTTTCCACGGCGACAGGTAAGTGTACACACACACACTTTTCTCGTCGAGAAACATGCTGACGAGAATCTCGACGAGAAAATAGAGAGCAGGTTCTCTATTTTTCTCGTCGAGATTCTTGCCAGTTTTTTTGACGAGAAAACTGAAAGCCACGTACACACGACCGAGTTACTCGGCAAGAAAGCTCTGCCAGCAAGTTTCTTGCTGGTTCTTGCTGAGAAACTCGGTCGTGTGTACGAGGCTTTAGAGGTGTACTCACTTTTTGTTGCCAGCGGTTTAGACATTATTATGTTGAGTTATTTTGAGGGGACAGCAAATTTACACTGTTATACAAGCTGTACACTCACTACTTTACATTGTAGCAAAATGTCATTTCTTCAGTGTTGTCACATGAAAAGATAGAATAAAATATCTACAAAAATGTGAGGGGTGTACTTACTTCTGTGAGATACTGTATATATGTGCTCAAAAAAGGCAAAAAAAAATAAAAAAAAATAGACTTGAAATGCAGGAGAGATGAAGTTAATCACACAGCTGTGCATGATTTAGATTCTTTCCCTTCATAGACAGGAACAGCTAGTATACATATAGTATATACTGTATATAATATAACAACTATGGCCAATATAATAATAATAATAATGTTATTATTTTAATATTTTTATATATATATACATATGCTCAATAAATGCAAAAAAATAAATAAAAAAAGACTTGAAATGTAGGAGAGATGAAGTTAAACACACAGCTGAATGACTAATGCCGCGTACACACGACCGTTATTCATGTCATAAAAAAAAAAAAACACGTTTTTCTCGTCGTGATTCCTCTCAAGCCTGCCTTGCATACACACGTTCATGAAAAAAAACGCTTGAGTAAAGCGCGGTGACGTACAACACGTACGACGGCACTATAAAGGGGAAGTTCCATTCGGATGGCGCCACCCTTTGGGCTGCATTTACTGATCCTCGTGTTAGTAAAGTTTGGTGAGAGACGATTCGCGCTTTTCAGCCTCGTGCTCTTCAGTCCGTTACAGTGCGACGAATGTGCTATCTCCATTCTGAACGCTAGTTTTACCAGAACAAGCGCTCCCGTCTCATACTTGATTCTGAGAATGCGCGTTTTTTTCCCCTCATAAAAGCGTACACACTACCGTTTTTCACGACGTGAAAAAGAACGAGAAAAAATTGAGCAGGTTCTAAAAAAAATTCGGACAGTTTTCTCTTCAAGAAAACTGCTATGAAGCATACACACCACCGTTTTTCACGACCAATCTAAAAAATTTCAGTTTTCTCATTATGAAAAACGGTCGTGTGTACGCGGCATCAGACTCCTCTTCTTCAAAAACAGGAACAGCTGAGCTACAGCCAATCATATAAGCAGTGTTGGGCTTTCTTATTAAACCCCAGCATTACTGCAGACTCGCATGGGTCTATCTTGCATTAAACATCATTTTGTTAAAATTACAATATTAACACAATACAAACTAAAAAATAATATAAAAAATACAAAACTGTCCAAAAGCCATTTTGTTTCATTTTGTATTTTTATTTTTTTGTTGTAAATTAAAGGATTAGTAAACCTTCACATTTCCTTATTGCCTGCCGCCTGACCTATGGCGACCCTCATAGGCGTGCGCAAGGGGTGTGCCTGGGCACACCCCAATCCTGGAGTTGGCAACCCGTCAATCGTGGGCAGGTGACAGGTAAGCCGTGATCCTTACTTGCCGACCCCCAGAACCTGGACAGGATAGGCGGCTGGAGTGGAAATGAATGGACCGATCTGTATTTTCTTCTGCAGCAGCTGAAAGTAGGCTTCTCCTCCTCTCCCTCTCGCCGATATTCAGCTGCCACAGGAGGAAAATACAGGATATTGGTGCCAGTGTATGCCACTCCTGTTCTGCCAGTTCCTTTTATTTCTGCTGCCCAGGTCCCCGTGTGCTCACCTGCAACCCCCCCCCCCCCCCTATTGTTTTAGGATGACGAGTGGGGAAGAGGCCAGTTAATATTTCACAAAGGCATATGTGTTGGAGCTTTGAGGTGCACACCCTAATACAATAGGCTGCGCACACTTATGGTGACCCTCCCTCCCCAGTCCCAGGCGTATACTTGCCATGGCCGATGGAGATGCTGTGACTGGGAAAGTGCGCCCGGCCCTAATTTTTTTTTGCTAATGGGATGTGCGGATTGCAGCAGGCGGTGGCTGTAGGTTGCAGGAAATGATGGATCTGGGGGGGAATGGAAAGTGGGGGTTCCTGTAGGCGGAGGATTGGTAGGCAGTAGAAATGTGAAGGTGCACTTATCTTTTAAAATGACTTTTCTAGCGATTCCCTGATTGTTAGAATGGTAGAGTGTTCCTTTAATGTACAGGACTCCAGATTCCTGAACCCCCGGCTGTAATAATGGCTCGGGGGGGGTTGCGAACCTGGCGGACACGAAGCGGTTAACGGTGTCTGGGACGCTCGCTGCATTTTTCTGTGTCGCAGCATCTGTTTGCCTTTTTTTTCCTTTCCTCTGCTCAAGGCATACAAGGAGAACACTTATGTTAATGTTTCCGATGCAGAAAGACTCTCCGTTCACAAAGCGCGGTTTTCCGACAGAAAGGGGATCAGACAATGCTCTAGCGGCAAGACGCGCCGCCTCCATATTGTCTGTCTCTTGTCTTTCTACAGCGCGGGGAGACATCAAAAGCTAAAAGTGAGACTGTCATTAAAAGAAAAAAAAAAAAAAAAGTGTATAGATGGCGATGGCCCGGGTTCATCGAGCTGCAGCGGCACACGAGACGTGATAAATACTTCTTAAAGCTGAAGGTTATTTTGTTCACATTTTGCTCCCTCTTCCCCATATCAACATGCTAATAATGTTTTTCCTTAAAATATTTACTTTTTTTATTACAGTCCTTATTTTAGATCCAGTGACATCATCACTGGATCTCTCTGCTTCTCTAGGCAATGAAGGCAGATCATGGCTGGTGGGAGGGGAAAACATCTTATCACCCTGCCTCAGTACTCTCCAGAGCATGCAATCCTGATGTAAGCAGCGGGCAGGCTTTTGGGAGGAACTATGTAAATATCAAAATGCCTTGATGGGTAGAGAGGCGGGCGTTCCTAGACAGGCCTTAGTAACACCCATGTGTGATGTTGATCCTCCAAAAAAAGGGGTTGGGCCAGTCAGTACCGGGATCGGCACATCCAGTGCCCGGGGCAAGGATGCAGAGCGGCACCCTCTCGTCTACTGCTAATGAGTGCCTGAGAATGGGTGTATAACCCTGCGCCCATCCTCTGCCCCCTGCTCCAGCTGCCCATGGTTTGGCATAGCGTGTGCACTGCACATGTGCATCCAATTCCTTTATGGTTGCCTACCACTGGAGTGTACATGATTATGGTGAGGGGGTGCCCCCCCCACACTGCTGTGCCTCGGGTGGCTGTCCCTCCTGCCCACCCGTTTTCCTCGCTCTGAAGCCAGTAGAACGCGGATCTCCACATTTTATAAACAGAGTTCCTTCAGACTTTAAGGGGGGCAGACTGTGGTCAATGGGAGCAGAAAGGGTCCCAACGGCAGTGGGGAAAAAAACAGTGCCCCATCTTTTGTGTCAGTGGGAGGAATTGTGCCCCATCATTATAGTCAGTGGGAGGTATTGTGCCCAACCTTTGGTGTCATTGGTCCTCTTTGTTGGTGTCATTGGGAGGAATTGTCCCCCATCATTGGAGTCATTGGGAGGAATTGTCCCCCATCATTGGTGTCATTGGGAGGAATTGTCCCCCATCATTAGAGTCATTGGGAGGAATTGTCCCCCATCATTGGAGTCATTGGGAGGAATTGTCCCCCATCATTGGAGTCATTGGGAGGAATTGTCCCCATCATTGGAGTCATTGGGAGGAATTGTCCCCCATCATTGGAGTCATTGGGAGGAATTGTCCCTCATCATTGGAGTCATTGGGAGGAATTGTCCCCCATCATTGGAGTCATTGGGAGGAATTGTCCCTCATCATTGGAGTCATTGTGAGGAATTGTCCCCCATCATTGGAGTTATTGGGAGGAATTGTCCCCCATCATTGGAGTCATTGGGAGGAATTGTCCCCCATCATTGGTGTCATTGTGAGGAATGGTCCCCCATCATTGGAGTCATTGGGATGAATTGTCCCCCATCATTGGAGTCATTGTGAGGAATGGTCCCCCATCATTGGAGTCATTGGGATGAATTGTCCCCCATCATTGGAGTTATTAGGAGGAATTGTCCCCCATCATTGGAGTCATTGGGAGGAATTGTCCCCCATCATTGGTGTCATTGGGAGGAATTGTCCCCCGTCATTGGAGTCATTGGGAGGAATTGTCCCCCATCATTGGAGTCATTGGGAGGAATTGTCCCCCATCATTGGTGTCATTGTGAGGAATTGTCCCCCATCATTGGTGTCATTGGGAGGAATTGTCCCCCATCATTAGAGTCATTGGGAGGAATTGTCCCCCATCATTGGAGTCATTGGGAGGAATTGTCCCCCATCATTGGAGTCATTGGGAGGAATTGTCCCCATCATTGGAGTCATTGGGAGGAATTGTCCCCCATCATTGGAGTCATTGGGAGGAATTGTCCCTCATCATTGGAGTCATTGGGAGGAATTGTCCCCCATCATTGGAGTCATTGGGAGGAATTGTCCCTCATCATTGGAGTCATTGGGAGGAATTGTCCCCCATCATTGGAGTTATTGGGAGGAATTGTCCCCCATCATTGGAGTCATTGGGAGGAATTGTCCCCCATCATTGGTGTCATTGTGAGGAATGGTCCCCCATCATTGGAGTCATTGGGATGAATTGTCCCCCATCATTGGAGTCATTGTGAGGAATGGTCCCCCATCATTGGAGTCATTGGGATGAATTGTCCCCCATCATTGGAGTTATTAGGAGGAATTGTCCCCCATCATTGGAGTCATTGGGAGGAATTGTCCCCCATCATTGGTGTCATTGGGAGGAATTGTCCCCCGTCATTGGAGTCATTGGGAGGAATTGTCCCCCGTCATTGGAGTCATTGGGAGGAATTGTCCCCCATCATTGGTGTCATTGTGAGGAATTGTCCCCCATCATTGGTGTCATTGGGAGGAATCGTCCCCCATCATTGGTGTCATTGGGAGGAATTGTCCCCCATCATTGGAGTCATTGGGAGGAATTGTCCCCCATCATTGGAGTTATTAGGAGGAATTGTCCCCCATCATTGGAGTCATTGGGAGGAATTGTCCCCCATCATTGGTGTCATTGGGAGGAATTGTCCCCCATCATTGGTGTCATTGGGAGGAATTGTCCCCCATCATTGGAGTCATTGGGAAGAATTGTCCCCCATCATTGGAGTCATTGGGAGGAATTGTCCCCCATCATTGGTGTCATTGGGAGGAATTGTCCCCCATCATTGGTGTCATTGTGAGGAATTGTCCCCCATCATTGGAGTCATTGGGAGGAATTGTCCCCCATCATTAGAGTCATTGGGAGGAATTGTCCCCCATCATTGGAGTCATTGGGAGGAATTGTCCCCCATCGTTGGTGTCATTGTGAGGAATTGTCCCCCATCATTGGTGTCATTGGGAGGAATTGTCCCCCATCATTGGTGTCATTGGGAGGAATTGTCCCCCATCATTGGTGTCATTGGGAGGAATTGTCCCCCATCATTGGAGTCATTGGGAGGAATTGTCCCCCATCATTGGTGTCATTGTGAGGAATTGTCCCCCATCATTGGTGTCATTGGGAGGAATTGTCCCCCATCATTGGTGTCATTGGGAGGAATTGTCCCCCATCATTGGAGTCATTGGGAGGAATTGTCCCCCATCATTGGTGTCATTGTGAGGAATTGTCCCCCATCATTGGTGTCATTGGGAGAAATTGTCCCCCATCATTGGGAGGAATTGTCCCCCATCATTGGAGTCATTGGGAGGAATTGTCACCCATCATTGGTGTCATTGTGAGGAATTGTCCCCCATCATTGGAGTCATTGGGAGGAATTGTCCGCCATCATTGGTGTCATTGGGGAAAAATTGTCCCCCATCATTGGAGTCATTGGGAGGAATTGTCCCCCATCATTGGAGTTATTAGGAGGAATTGTCACCCATCATTGATGTCATTGTGAGGAATTGTCCCCCATCATTGGTGTCATTGGGAGGAATTGTCCCCCATCATTGGAGTCATTGAGAGGAATTGTCCCCCATCATTGGAGTCATTGGGAGGAATTGTCCCCCATCATTGGAGTCATTGGGAGGAATTGTCCCCCATCATTGGAGTCATTGGGAGGAATTGTCCCCCATCATTGGAGTCATTGGGAGGAATTGTCCCCCATCATTGGTGTCATTGGGAAAAAATTGTCCCCCATCATTGGAGTCATTGGGAGCAATTGTCCCCCATCATTGGAGTCATTAGGAGGAATTGTCACCCATCATTGGTGTCATTGTGAGGAATTGTCCCCCATCATTGGTGTCAGTGGGAAGAATTGTGTCCCATCATTGGTGTTATTGGGAAGAATTGTGTCCCATCATTGGTGTTATTGGGAGAAATTGCGCCCTGTCATTGGTGTTATTGGAAGGAATTGTGCCCCATCGTTGGTGTCATTGGGAGGAATTGTGCCCCATCGTTGGTGTCATTGGGAGGACTTGTGCCCCATCGTTGGTGTCATTGGGAGGAATTGTACCCCATCGTTGGTGTCATTGGGAGGACTTGTGCCCCATCGTTGGTTTCATTGGGAGGAATTGTACCCCATCGTTGGTGTCATTGGGAGGAATTGTGCCCCATCGTTGGTGTCATTGGGAGGAATTGTGCCCCATCGTTGGCCTTAGTCAGGGGAATTTAGGCCCCATTCTTGGTATCAGTTGATGAAATAGTGCCCCAAGGGTCGGATAAAAGTAAGCAAAGGTCTGCAATTTGGAGCCCACCGCAATAAAGTGAAGGGCTAATGATAGTGGTGGCTTGTGCATTGTGAGTGCATGGGCGTCGCACCCCTAACACCGCCCCCGCCCTCTCTATTCATGGGACCAGCCCCTTTCAGGACGCCAGGGGCATGAATTACAATTGCGGGGCCAAGCCAATCCTCCTCACTGCCAATCGGGAAGCGGGTATGAAACCCGTTTCCCCATTGGCCAAAACATCAAGCGATCCTATTGGATGCCTAGCGCCGGGAGGAGCAGAGAGGAGACACACAGTGGAAGCTGCTCCAGGAGAGGACACTGGAGCAGCTTTCCCCCGAGCCCACCGCGCCTAAGGACAGGGGCGACCGCGCTGAAAGATGGCCGCATCAGCTCCGCACTCCATAAAGACCCGACCGCTGCTCTCACCGCCCGCATCCAGGGTAGAGACTGACCAGCAGACAGCCGGTGCGGCAGTGTTTGCTGGGGGTGTTAGTGCAGTGCTGCACCTAATGAGGTGGGCTTTATCTGACTTGCTGCGGCTTTTAATGCACATTGTGAGAAGCTCACAGTGTGCAGTGAAATCAGAATAAGCCATTTCAGTACAGGAGAGGAGCCACTACAACTGTGCAAGACTGAAGGGAGGGCTGGAGTTGTCCTTTAACAACTTTTCCCAGCCTGCAACCAAAACTTATTTTTGTCATTGCCATCGATCGAGACAATCGAAAGGAAGGATCAATGCTTTTATGATGAGAATTTAAAGTTTATTAATTTGTTCAGTCCAAATGTCACAGACTGACTTCCATAAATGAAATCTCCAGAAAAGAGAGCGCTCGGCGAGAGGTGCGGGCTGCGGAAATCCATTTCTGTGCCGAGTTGTTTGTTGGATATAAAAAGAAGAAACAATGTAACTGAACGTTACTCTTCTTATTATATAGGAAATAAAAGAAGGAGATTCATGATACAATGTTGCAGACAATGGACCTCAATTCCCACTGCAGACATTGAAGGCACATCCACACCTAAACCATTTAATTGGGCCCTATTCGCATCTCCTGGACACGCGCCACGAAACAGACAGGAAAACGCGCGTTTTGTAAACGAGAGAAAAACGTGTGTCACACATGTGACGTCATTAATTTTTATTGGCCCCCCAAACACAGACAGCAGACGCAACAAAATGCACAGAAAACGCGCTCTTTGCCACGTGAAAACAGAGCTGCAAACGTGTGTCTCACTTGTGGTGACATTGACAGTTTTGGCACCCGAAACGCAGTTAGCAGATGTGCGTTTTGCTGTGCATTTTGTCACGCGGCAAGCACGCCACAAATGCACTAAAACACACGTTGAGAAAACGCATGGCATTCCATGCCTGAAAAGGTTCAGTAGTTTCTATGGCGTGTGTGTCATGCAACTATTATCAACCATATAAGTCTACTATTAATAATAATAATAGTAACTCAGAATAATAACAATAAAAATAATACCAATGACAACAATAACTCAAAATAATATTAATAAATAATAAAAATAATAATAATAATATTATGAGTTACTATTGTCATTAATCGTAGACCTATTGTATATGTATAAGGGTAACGATAACAATAATAATAATAATACTTTGAGTTACCGCTATCATTAATCGTAGACCTATATGTATATACAATAATAATAATTAATATTATTATTATTATTGTTGTTATTCTACATATAGGTCTACGATTAATGATAACAGTAACTCAAAATAGTTTTAATATTATTATTATTGTTGTAATTGTTATTTTTATACATGTCGGTCTACGATTGATGATAATAGTAACTCAAAATATTATTATCATTATTGTTGTTATTGTTGCTATTATAGATATAGGTCTACGATTAATGATAATAATAATTAAAACTGTTATTATTTTTATTATTATTATTATTATTATTATTATTGTTGTTGTTATTGTTATTATTACATATATACAGTATGTCTACGATTAATGATAATACTAACTCAAAATATTATTATTATTATTATTGTTGTTGTTGTTGTTGTTGTTGTTGTTATTGTTACTATTATACATATAGGTGTACGATTAATGATAATATTAACTCAAAATATTATTTTATTATTATTGTTATTATTATTATTATTATTATAATACATATACAGTAGGTCTAAGATTAATGATAATACTAAATCAAATTATTATTATTATTATTATTATTATTATTATTATTATCATTATTATTATTATTATTGTTGCTGTTGTTGTTGATATTATACATATACAGTAAGTCTATGATTAATGATAATACCAACTCAAAATATTATTATTAGTATTATGGTTGTTATTGTTAATATTATACATATAGGTGTATGATTATGATAGTAATAGTAACTCAAAATATTATTATTATTATTATTATTATTATTATTATTATTATTGTTAATATTATACATATAGATCTATGATTAATGATAATAATAATTAAAAATATTATTATTTTATTATTATTATTGGTATTATTACATATATACAGTATGTCTACGATTAATGATAATACTAACTCAAAATAGTATTATTAATATTATTATTGTTGTTACTATTATACATATAGATGTACGATTAATGATGATATTAACTCAAAATATTATTTTATTATTATTATTATTATTATACATATACATTAGGTCTAAGATTAATAATAATACTAACTCAAAACATTATTAATATTATCATTATTATTATTATTGTTGTTGATATTATACATATAGGTGTATGATTAATGATAATATTAACTCAGAATATTATTATGTTTATTATTATTGTTGTTGTTATTGTTATTATTATACATATATAGTAGGTCTATGATTAATGATAATACGAACTCAAAATATTATTATTAGTATAATGGTTGTTATTGGTAATATTATACATATAGGCGTATGATTAATGATAATACTAACTCAAAATATTATTATTATCAAATATGTTCTCACAAAAATAAAAATAAAAATAGTTCCCAATGAATCCAGCATAAGCCATTGGCTGAATTTCGGATAGGCCACTAGAGGGCGCACGTGTTAACCTGAATATGAGGCTTTAATGAAAATACGGTCAACTGAACAAAACAAAAATTCGGCAACAGCTTCTTTTTTTTTTTTATAGTAAAAGCCTGAAATATTTTTTTTACATTTTTAATACATGTAAATAATGCATAGGTGTAACTCTTCCACGTTTCTCATGCAAAGATCTCAATACTCGCCATGACAATGCCTTCATCTGCTCAGAAGGACGGCGCCGTCTTTGTTCAGGCATCATCCAGGGTCTTCCTGGACTAAGACCCCATACACACCATAAGATTTTCTGCAGATTTTTGTCTTCAGATTTACCAAAACCATGTAGTGCAAGGGCCTGCCTGATTGCATAGAAATTTAAACTCTTAAGGTTTGACCTCATATTAGATTTTTTTTTGGTAAATCTGAAGACAAAAATTCGCAGAAAATCTAAGAGTGTGTATGGGGTCTAGGAAATGTTATGTCAGTGTTCACAGATGTCTGACACAGATCAGCCCCTGCCATAGCCTCTCACACCAATGCTGCAGTCTGATCAGGGAGGGGGGACTGAGGAAATGCTTCCTCCTGCCTGCAGCAGACTGATGACATCATCTTAGGCTCACGGTTTAAAAAGATTGAGCTTTTCTTAAAAAACTATGCTGCATATTGTAACGAGTCCAAACTTTATTCAAGCTACTGAACGATAATTGTAATTGGCTGCGATCTTTGCCATGTTTGAAGCTGGGGGGGGGGGGGGCGGGGGCGCAGAGCGCTCCGGCAGTTGAAGGGTAAAGAGCATAAGCGGTATTTTTAGCGAATGACACAGCTTGATCATCAAATGCTCCTTTAAGTGTATAATCTCTGCAGTCTTTCAGACTCATTTCAGTCAATTCCGCTCGTGTCTCCCTGACAGAGCAGACAGACGTGAGCCATATGGAGCGGTCATTAGCGAGGAGCGGAGCGATCTGTTACGTTTCTGAGGCCGTCTCAGTCCTTTTGGCCAGACCTGCCAACTGGGTATCGTTTAGCTTCAATTATCCTTCATGCAATCCCTCCCCAGCCTCTCCTCTTCTAATGTGGATGGCGGCAACGGGGGCTTAAAGAGAACCGGTCACGGCCCGGCTTAAACCCTTTCACCCCATAAGCTTATTTCTGACATTTGTTGCTTACAAGTTAAAATCCGAATCATTTTTTGCTAGAAAATTCCTTAGAACCCCCAAACATTTTATATATATATATGTTTATTTTAGCAGAGACGCTAGAGAATAAAATGGCAGTCGTTGCAATATGCTGAATTTTTGGGGATAATGTGAAAGATGATGTTACGCCGAGTAAATAGATACCTAACATGTCACGCTTTGAAACTGCGCTCACTCGTGGAATGGCGACAAACTACGTTACCTAAAAATCTCCATAGGTGACGCTTTAATTTTTTTTTAACGGTTACTAGGTTAGAGATACAGAGGAGGTCTAGTGCTAGAATTATTGCTCTCGCTCTGACGATTGTGGCGATACCTCACATGTGTGGTTTGAACACCGTTTACATTTGCGGGGGAGACTTACGTATGCGTTTTCTTTGCTGCGCGAGGCACGCGGAGACGGGGGCACTTTAACATTTTTATTTATTTTTTACTGTGGCATGCTGCAATGCATGTGCGTTGGGGTGTCATTTAAAATGAATTGCACTGCAACAAGGAAACACATGTAATTTATTGTAATGTACGTTCCTCAATGTGATAGTGTCAACCGATCGTTACCATTGCCTGTGTTTGATTTTTATGCTCAAGAGGGCATGTCACCTGGTATCTTGGGCAATACCTCAGCTCCTCTTGATATGTGCTTTCCAAGGGAGTATTTACCAAAGTAATACTGAGGGCCAAGTCCTAGGGTGGCAGGTCATAGAATAGGCAAAAAGTCATGTCTTTTTTTTATTTTTTTGTGTCATTTCTACCTCATTTGTGCAAATCGGCCTTTTCCTGGTCCTGCCCCAGTGAGGTCCTTCCCCCTGGCACACACACATTGGTCCTGTCCCAGTAAGGTCCTACCTCCGGCACACACACATTGGCCCTGCCCCAGTGAGGTCCTACGCCTGGCACACACATTGGTCCTGTCCCAGCGAGGTCCTACCTCCGGCACACACACATTGGTCCTGCCCCAGTGAGGTCCTACCCCTGGCACACACACATTGGCCCTGCCCCAGTGAGGTCCTACGCCTGGCACACACATTGGTCCTGTCCCAGCGAGGTCCTACCTCCGGCACACACACATTGGTCCTGCCCCAGTGAGGTCCTACCCCTGGCACACACACATTGGCCCTGCCCCAGTGAGGTCCTACGCCTGGCACACACACATTGGTCCTGTCCCAGCGAGGTCCTACCTCCGGCACACACACATTGGCCCTGCCCCAGTGAGGTCCTACCTCCGGCACATACACATTGGCCCTGTCCCAGTGAGATCCTACCTCCAGTACACACACATTGGTCCTATCCCAGTGAGATCCTACCTCCGGCACATACACATTGGCCCTGTCCCAGTGAGATCCTACCTCCAGTACACACACATTGGTCCTATCCCAGTGAGATCCTATCCAGTACATACACATTGGCCCTGCCCCAGTGAGATCCTACCTCCGGCACATAGACATTGGTCACTCGCCAGTGAGATCCTACCTCCGGCACATACACATTGGCCCTGTCCCAGTGAGATCCTACCTCCAGTACACACACATTGGTCCTATGCCAGTGAGATCCTACCTCCGGCACATACACATTGGCCCTGCCCCAGTGAGATCCTACCTCCGGCACATAGACATTGGTCACTCGCCAGTGAGATCCTACCTCCAGCACACACACATTGGTCCATCCCCAATGAGTTCTCACCACAGCACAGACATATTGGACTATTCCCAATGAGAACCCACCTTCAGCACACATACTTTGGTCTTTCCCCCATGGGATACCACCTCCAGCACATGCACAGTGGTCTTTTTCCAGTAAGGCCCCCCTCCAGCATGCACACAATTATCCTTCCCCAGTGAAATACCACCTCCAGCACATATGCATCGATATTTTCCCAATGAGATGCGATCTCCAGCACACACGTATTGCTCTTTTCCCAGAGAGACCCCCACCTCCAGCATGCACCCATTGCTCTTTTCCCAGTGAGACTCCACCTCCAGCATGCACACAATTATCCTTCCCCAGTGAAATCCCACCTTTAGCACACATGCATTGACCTTTTCCCAGTGAGATATGATCTTCAGCATGCACAGATTGGTCCTTCGTCAATGAGATCCCACCTCCAAAACTCACACACCTTGTTCTTTCCCCGATGAGGTCCCACCTCCAGAAAACACATTTTGGTCTTTCCTCAGTTCCTTTGTAACCCTCCTAAAGCACACACACACATTGGTCCCTCCCCAATAAGATTCCACCCCCAGCACACACTCATACACACACACTAGTCTGTCCCCAGTGAGATCCCAGCTCAGGGACACACACATTGTTTTTTTTTTTGTAACTCTCCTCCAGCACACACACATTGACCTTGCTCCAGTGAGGTCCTACCTCCGACCCACACACATTGGCCCTGCCCCAGTGAGATCGCAGCTCAGGGACACACACACATTGATCATGCCCCAGTGAGATCCTACCTCCAGCACACACACATTGGTCCTGCCCCAGTAAAGTCCTACCTACGGCACACACACATTGGTCTTGCCCCAGTGAGATCCCACCTCAAGCATTTGCATATTGACATTTCCAATGTATTTCTCTTCCAGCACAATACATTGGTCCATCCCCAATGAGATCCCACCTCCAAAACTCACACACATTGTTCTTTCCCCGATGAGGTCCCACCTCCAGCAAACACATTTTGCTCTTTTCTCAATTCCTTAGTAACCCTCCTAAAGCACACAAACATACATTGGTCCCTCCCCAATAAGATCCCACCTCCAGCACAAACACACACTAGTCTGTTCCCAGGGAGATCCCAGCTCATGAATACACACATTGGTCTTTTCCTTGTAACTCTCCTCCAGCACACACACATTGCTCTTCTCCCAAAGTGACCCCATCTCCAACAAACAAACTTATGATTTTCCCAATGGAGATCCCCCCTCCAGCACACACACATTGTTCCTTGTCCAATGTGACCCCTCTTCCAGCACACACACTTAGGATCTTCCCAATAGAGATCCCCCACCCCAGTACACACACATTGGTCCTTCCCCAATGAGATTCCACCTCCAGCACACACACACATTGGTCCTTCCCCAAATGAGATTCCACCTCTAGCACACACAAATACATCGGTCCTTCCCCAATGAGATCCCACGTCCAGCACATACATTGGTCCTTCCCCAATGAGATCCCACCTCCAGCACATACACTGGTCCTTCCCCAATGATATCCCACCTCCAGCACATACTGTACATTGGTCCTTCCCTGATGATATCCCACTTCCAGAACATACATTAGTCCTTCCCCGATGAGATTCCACCTCCAGCACATACATTGGTCCTTCCCAAATGATATCCCACCTCCAGCACATACATTGGTCCTTCCCCGATGAGATCCCACCTCTAGCACATACATTGGTCCTTCCCAATGAGATCCCACCTCCAGCACATACACTGGTCCTTCCCCAATGATATCCCACCTCCAGCACATACATTGGTCCCTTCCCCGATGATATCCCACTTCCAGCACATACATTAGCCCTTCCCCGATGAGATCCCACCTCCAGCACATACATTGGTCCTTCCCAAAGGATATCCCACCTCCAGCACATACATTGGTCCTTCCTCAATGAGATCCCACCTCCAGCACATATATTGGTCCTTCCCCAATGAGATCCCACCTCCAGCACATACACTGGTCCTTCCCCAATGATATCCCACCTCCAGCACATACATTGGTCCTTCCCCGATGATATCCCACTTCCAGCACATACATTGGTCCTTCCCAAATGATATCCCACCTCCAGCACATACATTGGTCCTTCCCCGATGAGATCCCACCTCCAGAACATACATTGGTCCTTCCCCAATGAGATCCCACCTCCAGCACAGACACTGGTCCTTCCCCAATGATATCCCACCTCCAGGACATACATTGGTCCTTCCCCGATGATATCCCACTTCCAGCACATACATTAGTCCCTTCCCCGATGAGATCCCACCTCCAGCACATACATTGGTCCTTCCCAAATGATATCCCACCTCCAGCACATACATTGGTCCTTCCCCGATGAGATCCCACCTCCAGAACATACATTGGTCCTTCCCCAATGATATCCCACCTTCAGCACACACATTGGTGTTTCCCCTGTAGTTCATTGCACAGGAAATGACAAGGACACTGCACTTTGTACAGGATCAACGTGTATTTTCTGTACTTGCTGAAAATGTCCTTAACCTAAAAAAAATCAAAAGCAGCCAGCACATCCAAAGATTGGTAAGCTGCAATATATTATTTTTGTTTTTCGATTTTAACTATCCTTAAAAAAAAGTTAAAAACACCCTCTGCAAAAGGAGATGACTTATAGTCATTCATCCCACCACTCTTAGCTTTCCTGCAGAGAAGCTGCTTCTTCGCATCCAACATTTCCTGTTGTGTTGGATGCCTGGTCCCTCACTGTGTGCCGTGGTTCCTCCCACTACCACCTAGATTATTAGAGAAAACATCTGTGATGTAGGGGTCAGATTATGGCAGGGGAAGCAGGTATCTGACATACCCAGAAGTGTGGGATGCAAAGGTTGCCAGAGGCTATAGCTCTTGAACAGAGTGAAGATCATAGAAATTGGCAGTGGGACAGGTGAATACAGTATTAAGCTTCTTGTTTTAGAAGTGGTGCTTTTTTTACAATGAGCTAATAATAATGATTGTGGAAGTATAGAGGGGGAAATATAGAGGGGCTCATTATAGAGAGCGGTCCTCTGAGGCAGAGACCAGTATGTCAGACAAGCCAAACAGATGAATAATAAGCTAACCTGTTTCTTAAAATGTATTTTCCCTTCTGTCGAAAATAACGATAAAGCAGAAATTTGGCCGCGGACACATTTGCGCCGCTGGACTGAAATGAAAGAGCTGGGCGGACAGGGAAATGTTAAAGGGAAAGGCAGTCAAACACAGTGTCACTCATTAAACTAGGTCACTCGGCAGCCGTGGGGTGCGTAAGACTGGAACGTGACGAGGGAGCAAAGAAAAAGAGGGTTGGGAGTGTAAACCTGCCGACCACCATCATTAACCAGTTGAAAGTGCTGGTTAGGAGAGAAGCTTGCTTAGTGTTCCTCCACACAATACATAAAGATTCATATTCTGTAATTTTATATTTGTAAAAGAACTCCAAGAAAATGGAGAATACACATTTCTGCCTAACTCAGGTATAATGAATAAAAAACTTGCTAGGTAATCCCAATGGTTTGGTCCACTCAGAACTGACATTTTTCTTTTGGAGTGTTGCCAAAGCGTCCTTCATCAGTCAAGGACTCTATTGGTGTGATCTCTGCACTGGAGCTCCCATCTCCTCTCAAAAGCCTTGACCTTCATCAGGGTCTCTCATTTGTTCTACTCCATAAAGAATACTAAAGGGGGGAGTCGTCTCTAGTTATTCTTATTGATTTGGTCCAATCAGAACTGACATTTTTGTTTTGGAGTGTTACCAAAGCGTCCTTCATCACTCAAGGACTCCATTGGTGAAATCTCTGCACTGGAGCTCCCATCTCCTCTCAACAACCTTGACCTTCATCTGGGTCTCTCTTTTGTTCTACTCCATAAAGAATACTAAATGGGGAGTCATATCTAGTTATTCTTATTGGTTTGGTCCAATTGGAACTGACATTTTTGTTTTGGAGTGTTGCCAAAGTGTCCTTTATCACTCAAGGACTCCATTGGTGTGATCTCTGCATTGGAGCTCTCTTAGCTCCTCCCAGCAGCCTTGACCTTCATCAAGGTCTCGGGTGAGTCATATCTTGTTATTCTTATTGGTTTGGTCCACTCAGAACTGACATTTTTGTTTTGGAATGTTGCCAAAGCATCCTTCATCACTCAAGGACTCCATTGGTGTGATCTCTGCATTGGAGCTCCCATCTCCTCTCAAAAGCCTTGACCTTCATCAGGGTCTCTCATTTGTTCTACTCCATAAAGAATACTAAAGGGGGGAGTCGTGTCTAGTTATTCTTATTGGTTTGGTCCAATCAGAACTGACATTTTTGTTTTGGAGTGTTACCAAAGCGTCCTTCATCACTCAAGGACTCCATTGGTGTAATCTCTGCACTGGAGCTCCCATCTCCTCTCAACAGCCTTGACCTTCATCTGGGTCTCTCTTTTGTTCTACTCCATAAAGAATACTAAAGGGGGAGTCATATCTAGTTATTCTTATTGGTTTGGTCCAATTGGAACTGACATTTTTGTTTTGGAGTGTTGCCAAAGCGTCCTTTATCACTCAAGGACTCCATTGGTGTGATCTCTGCATTGGAGCTCTCTTAGCTCCTCCCAGCAGCCTTGACCTTCATCAAGGTCTCTCATTTGTTTTACTCAATAAAGAATACTAAAGGGTGAGTCATATCTTGTTATTCTTATTGGTTTGGTCCACTCAGAACTGACATTTTTGTTTTGGAATGTTGCCAAAGCGTCCTTTATCACTCAAGGACTCCATTGGTGTGATCTCTGCACTGGAGCTCCCATCTCCTCTTAACAGCCTTGACCTTCATCTGGGTCTATCATTCGTTCTACTCCGTAAAGAATACTAAAGGGGGAGTCATGTCTAGTTATTCTTATTGGTTTGATCCACTCAGAACTGACATTTCTGTTTTGGAGTGTTGCCAAAGCATCCGTCATCACTTAAGGATTCCATTAGTGTGATCTCTGCACTGGAGCTCCCATCTCCTCTCAACAGCCTTGACTTTCGTCAGGGTCTATCATTCATTCTACTGTCCTTCATCACTCAATGTATTTTATTATTGTGATCTCTGCACTGGAGCTCCTAGTTCCTCCCTGGAGCCTTGACCTTCATCAGGGTCTATCATTCGTTCTACTCCATAAAGAACACCACAGGAGGAGTTATGTCTAGTTAGCCTCATTGGTTTGGTCCACTCAGAACTGAAATTTTGGTTTTGATGTATTGCCAAATCTTCCTCATTGCTCAAGAACTCCATTAGTATCATCTCTGCACCTGAGTTGCCAGGTCCACCCAGCAGCCATGGCCTTCATGAGTGGTCTCTTATTTGTTCTACTCCATAAAGAACACTAAATAGGAGTCATGTCTAGTTAATCTCATTTGTTTGGTCCACTCAGAACTGACATTTCGGTGTTAGTGTGATGACATTGCTAAAGTTTCCTTTGTCACTCAAGGGCTCCATTGGTATGTTCTCAGCTCTGCCCAGCAGCCATAACCTTCACGAGAGGTCTCTCATTTGTTCTTCAGTGGGGAGGGATCAGGAGGGCGAGGCTGAGTTAATGGACACACAGATCGGGGCTCAGGAGCGAGCACGTACACGTGCCCCCATAGCAAGCTACTCAGCCCAGAGCACCAACAGGGGACCCGAGAAGAGGAGGGTCGGGGCTGCTCTGTGCAAAACCAATACACAGAGCAGGTAAGTATAACATGTTTGTTATTTTCAAGAAAAATCCTTTAGTATCACTTTAAGCATCCCATTATATTTCATGAATGAAAGCACTAATAGACTGTCAATGCACCACAAAGTATGAAAAAACATACATGACCCCTATTTTAAAAATGCATTGCCCCGCAATGTACAGTATATGCGTTGTGATGCTCTGCGGATGTCTTGGGCTTTGGGGTGCCATTTATAAGGGATCAGGTGAGATCTACCTAGAAGGCACTGGTGACGTAGCCCTCCCAGGGGCCACTTGTGAGGCCAATGTACAAATTACTTCATCACCAGTGCCTATTGGAAAGTGGGGGAATATAAGTTTAAGAATAACTTTCAATGTACAAATGCCTTTAATGATCTCTTAACATGTGCATGCAATCAGGGCCAGGACAAGGGGTGGGCAGGAGGGGCGGCTGCCCCTGGCGCAATGGATTATTGCAGGGATGGGGGGCACCCTGACCCTAACCCTAAGGGAAAGGAGGAGCGCAGTTTGGCATCTTTGCCCTGGGTGCTGGATGACCTTGTCCCGGCACTGCATGCAATATGGGGTTTTGTTCTTGGGGCATAAAGGTCCACTTTAAGTGCAGTAAAGAAACGTTAGGTCACCGGGTTGGTTCTGCTGTCGGGCAGAGCTGTGTAAATCGCAGGACTGGTTGGACAGAGTCCCAGAACCCAGAAAATAGTTCTTACTTATATATATATACACGGTATCTCACAAAAGAAAGTACACCCCTCTCATTTTTGTAAATATTTTATACCATCTTTTCATGTGACAACACTGAAGAAATGACACTTTGCTACAATGTAAAGTAGTGAGTGTACAGCTTGTATAACAGTGTAAATTTGCTGTCCCCTCAAAATAACTCAACACACAGCCATTAATGTCTAAACCGCTGGCAACAAAGTTTCCTATTGAAAACGTCTACGGAATGACGAAACGCGTCTAGGAGGACGCTCAGTGACGTCACCACGTTCGAGGAGTGAGGCTTTCGATATGCCGGCCGGCATTTTATTGTTCACATGTTGATTTTAATTTCTACCTTTGTAAGTATAACTTACGCTTTTTAATAAATCTACTACCGTACGGAATTACACTATTGGTCTGCCCTTTCTATTCCATGCTGGGGTGTATGATCTGGATACTGTGTGTTACGGACCATCTGAACGGGACGTATTGGCTAAGGAAGGGACGTTTGCATCACTAAAGGCCGCGGCTGGGTCACAGTCGAATGCCCTAAACCGCTTGCCTTCTGGTAAGCTGCTTCCCCTTTTTTTGGTGGTGGACATCTCACGGCTTGCTTTGAGTAATCACGGTGGTGTGAAGTTTGTGGTTTCCCTGCCATAATGATCTATGGACTATTTCAGATGATTGGTTAAAATTAGCATTAGACTATTTGGTGTAATGCCTGCTAGTTTACCATATACATTTAAATAAGCACCAAATCCCTATTAGGCTTTGGTTAAGATTCCTTAAAAGTGGCGCAGTTTTTTCTTTTTCTTTTTCCATTGTTTGAGGTGTTGTCACACAATTTCTGCTGCCTAATGTTTAAATAGTATAATTTAATTGTTTGCTAGCGCAGTTTTTATCCTTTATATAAAAGTGAGGACACCCCTAAGTGAAAATGTCCAAATTGGGTCCAAAGTGTCAATATTTTGTGTGGCCCCCATTATTTTCCAACACTGCCTTAACCATCTTGGGCATGGAGGTCACCAGAGCTTCACAGGATGTCACTGAAGTCTCTTCCACTCCTCCATGACGACATCACAAAGCTGGAGGATGTTAGAGACCTTGCGCTCCTCCACCTTCCATTTGAGGATCCCCCACAGATGCTCAATAGGGTTTAGGTTTGGAGACATGCTTGGCCAGTCCATCACCTTTACCCTCAGCTACTTTAGCAAGGCAGTGGTCATCTAAGAGGTGTGTTTGGGGTCGTTATCATGTTGGAATACTGTCCTGCGGCCCAGTCTCCGAAGGGAGGGGATCATGCTCTGCTTCAGTATGTCAGTACGAGATACTCTCTCTATATATATATATATTTCAATAGTTCATTCAGCTGTTCGCCTTGACATATCAGGAGTAGTTGACCTTTATAAGTGAGAAGTTCTTTGAAAAGTTCCTCATCCCTAGCCACCACCCGGTTCCACGTAGGAGGCCTGGGGACTCAGGGAACTGTCCCAGGGTTTGTGAATATTGAAATGAAGGAAGTGGCTGATTCAGTTGGCCTCAATCCTCCGCAGATTTGTGCTTGGCTGCCCTCACATGAAGGTCCATAAATCACCGGCGGGGCTCCTGCCATGCCTGCACACGGTACGGACTGTTAAATAAAGATACACAATTATACAATTTATGAACGGAGTCATCGCTTGTCAGATTCCACTGAAATATCCCAGCCACGGCGGTGTGTGTGTGTTTTGCCTCCTCGGGGTGGGCTGAAATTCTATTTTTCTCTCCCTGGGCCATTAGTTGCCATAACAACGTAGAGTATTCTTTCTGGCGCTTGTCACCGGGACTGCGTCTCGCAAATATAGGCCTTTAAATAACACAGAAAATAAAATGAATAGTTTCCTTTGAAATGCGTTTACTGCTGTGGCGTGTTTTGCTGTTCCTTAACAAGATGAAGTGCACAGTGAAAAAAAAAAAAAGGAAGGGGGTGTTGGGGTGGGGGGAATATATATATTAAAGGGATCGTGTAATGCATAATAGAAAAACACTCTTGGTTGATGGGTAAAGGTTAGGCAACTTTGCCGAAAAACAACATTCACATGGCTTGGCTTGTTGAAACAATAGTGGCCCTTGACAGGTCCTCTTTACGAGAACTCGTCAGATGCTTGGGGGCTTTCTAAAGCTTGAGAGAGCTAACTTTAGACTTTTAGAACTTTAGAGATTGGGGCAGAGCAAAGGGTGCAAGCAAAGCATGGTAAGGGGTTGGGGTCAAAATCTGCGTATACCTGGCTCAGTAAGGGTATAGCATAGGTGCATTATTGGGTGCCCGCCAAGTGTGATATGGGTTTAATTCTAAAGGAAAGCATTGTGGCCGCCATTGGCGTGCACACAAGGTGTGCCAGGTGTGCCCAGGCACACCCTAATCACCATTTACAGCACAGATTCCCCCTACTTCCCTGGCTCCTTCCTTCCCCCTGCAGTGCTACCAGCTTCCCTCCTCTCCCGCCAGCTGTTGCTGCAAGGATGTTTGAGGATGAGTGAAGGAAGGGGCTGGTAAATATGTAATTGACCATCCCCTTCCCTTTCTGAATGAACATCATGAGTGATCAGTAGTGTGTGTTTGAGCTTTGGGGTGCACACCCTAATGCAATAGACTGTGTGGGGGCAGTTGGGGGGGGGGATGCATTTCAACCGTTCATTTCTACCATCTCCCCCCGACTACAAGAAGAAAATAAAAAATAAGCACCACTTCCAATCACAACGGGAGGGGGTTTCCGACCACATGCACGCATGCACCCCAGATCCGGTAGTACCAGAGCACACACTAGGTATGTGATCTGGCACAGCGCGGCCGCCCTGCCGCAGTATATGTGCGCATGGCGGTCCACAAGCATTTAAGTCATAATGTGATAGTATTCCATGCATACTAGCGCATTATGACAGACTTACCTGAAAACAAAGCCCTCCAGCAGCACGCTGTCACCGCTGAAGGTGCTTCTATCTTCATCCGGTCTTCCTTCTGGCTTCGGCGATATGAATGGCAGAGCCGGCGATGAGAGTCACTGCTTGCGGCACGGCTCTGAAGGAACGGCATGGGTATGCCATTCCTTCAGAGCGCATGCGCCGGTGACGTCACCGGCTGCATCTAAAGTATATATTTACTCAGGGCTTTTGTTCTCAGAGAATAGGTGCAGGAACCCCCCTGCCGCCCTTTTCTGATTCAATTCTTGTCTCCGCCCCCTGCCCAACTCTGAGCACTGGGCCAAGTATCATTTTGTGGTGTTAAGTAATTTGTATGGAATTTGTTAAATACAAGAAAAGCAGTAAAATGGATCCCCTGCAGCCAACAATAATAGCCCCCACCAACAACAAAAGACCCCCCACCCCCCCAGCAGCAACAACAGATCTCCGAGCAGCCGCAATCAAACCCCTCCCTCAACAGTAGATCCCCTCCAGTAACAATTCCCCCCCCCCCCCCCAGGAACATAAGACCATCCAGCAACAATAGATTCCCTAACAGCAACAGCAGACCTCCCCAGAAACAATAGACCAACAGGCAAAAATAGACCCCCTCCAGCAATAATATGTCCCCCAGCAGTCAGCATCAATAGACCCCCCAGCACACCCCAGCACCCCTTGCCATTACAAATAGTACATTCAGTGCTGAAGGTGCCGGAACTGCGTTCCCCCACGTTCCCGCTGAAAAAAAGCCCTGTACCTATAGGGAAGTCTTATTATAGGCTTGCCTATAGGAGAAAATCATACAAGGGAGTTTGCTCCCACTTTAAGCAGCAGAATAATGTCGGGTAATTTTGTGGCCAATATATTAAATACATTTTAAAGCTGGAAGAGAATAACCGGTGACAGCCGAGTCCCCAATTCTCTGTCCGCCGCACAGCGTCCGGCTCACATCTGATCACAACCAGACTTTAATAAGAATTTAGCCATGCATAGCCGGCGGCAGAAGGGGAGCAAAGAGAATGTGCCCAAAAAATGCTGCCAATACACACAGAAACTGTGGTGCGTTTATTGTATTTGTTTCCTGTATATAACAAATAAACAAACGCAATGGATATGCAAAATATTTTGTCGCCAGTCGTGTCCAATCTGATTTTGTGTTTGATTTAATACTGAAAGGTGATTTCTGACAGGTCCCCTTTAATTACTTGCTGACTGCCCCATAGCAGTGTTATTGCTGCAGGGCGGCACCGCATATATATGTTGTTGTCGGAATATCCGATCGTGTGTACGAAAATATTCATTCGCTTTTCTAACACATCTGGGTGGACTCTGAGCGCAATGCTCTGCACTAGACATGTGCAATTCGTTTAGTTCCGAATTAGTTTTTTTACGAATTTTGAGAAATTCGTTAATTGCGAAATTTCCTAATTTCCGAATTTTAGAATTTCCGGATTTTAGAATTTAGAATTTCCGAATTTCCGAATTTTCAAATTTTAGAATTTCCGGATTTTAGAATTTCCGAATTTTAGAATTTCCGAATTTCCGAATTTTGAAATTTTCAAATTTCGGATTTTCGAATTTTTCAAATTTCCGAATTTTAGAATTTCCGGATTTTAGAATTTAGAATTTCCGAATTTCCAAATTTTAGAATTTCCGGATTTTAGAATTTTGAATTTCCGAATTTCCGAATTTTCAAATTTTAGAATTTCCGGATTTTAGAATTTTAGAATTTCCGAATTTCCGAATTTTAGAATTTTCAAATTTCGGATTTTCGAATTTTCCGAATTTCGGATTTTCGAATTTCCGAATTTTGGATTTTCGAATTTTAGAATTTCCGAATTTCCGAAAAAAGCAAAAAAACAAATGAAACGAAAACGAAAAAAACTTTTTTTCGGCACTGCCTACTCTGCACTCCGAGCCCACCCTATTTTGAAGCCTATTGAGCCTCTGGGTCTAATCGTGTGCTTCAAAAAAACACCCCCGCCTCTATAATTCAGGCGCCCGGCGTCCAAAAAAGGGCCGGACGCCTGAATAGGGGGTGGCAGTGGCGGCCATGGACAGATTCAAGCAATACATGAATCTATCCATTAACCATATAGGGGGCGGCGAGTATAGAGAGGGTGGCGCCCGTGCGCCTTTAATGCACGGGCTGCTCCTTGCGGTCTGTCTATGTAAACAAGGCAGATCGCTGCTCTGTCAGTAGGGAAGGCATGGATCCTGTGCTGCTGCAAAGGGACAAGGATCCATGTCTCCCCCTAGTGAAAGCACCTCCCACAGCACACAGAAACACTGGCTAGGCACACATTTAATCTGATCGCCCCTGATGTTAACCCCTTCCCTACCAGTGTCATTAGTACAGTGACAGTGCATATTTTTAGGACTCATCACTGTATTAGTGTCACTCGTTCAAAAGTGTCAGTTAGGCCCCTTTCACACTGAGGGGTTTTTACCACGTTTTCGCGGTAAAAATGGCGCTGTAAAAATGAAAATAATCCTGCCCCATCATTCTCAATGTGAAAGACCTGAGGGCTTTCACACTGAGGCGTTTTGCTGGCTGTGCGTTGGAAAAAAAACTGCAAACAGGTTTTTGGAGCATCTTTAGGGCGCTAAAAATAGCGGTGTAAAAACGCCTATCTCCATTGAAATGAATGAGTAACGCGGTAAAAAATGTGGTAAAACACATAGGCGTTAGCGCTATTTTTACCGCGAACGTGGTAAAATCGCGGGAAAAAAACTCATACATTTTTGGTGTTTTTTCAACGCCTCAGTGTGAAAGGGGTCTAAGCGTCCCATTTGTCCGCCGCAATAATGCAGTCCCGCTATAAGTCGCTGAGCGCCACCATTACTAGTAAAAAAGAACAAATAAATAAAAAATATCCCATAGTTTGTAGATTCTATAACTTTTGCGCAAACCAATCATAGTTACATACAGTGCCTTGTAAAAGTATTCACCCCCTTGGCATTTTTCGTGTTTTGTTGCCTCACAACCTGGAAATAATATGGATTGTTTGAGGATTTGCATCATTTAATTTACAGAACATGCCCACAACTTTGAAGATTTTTTTTTTTTTTATTATTATTGTGAAGCCAACAACAAATAGGACAAAATAACAGAAAAAGTCAATGTGCATAACTATTCACCCCCCTAAAGTCAATGCTTTAGGGGGGTGATAACCTTTTGCGGCTATCACAACTCCAAGTCGTTTTGGATAAGTCTCTATGAGCTTGCCACATCTTACCACTGGGAATTTTGCCCATTCCTCCTTGCAAAACTGCTCCAGCTCCTTCAAGTTGGATGGTTTGAGCTTGTGAACAGCAATCTTTAAGTCTGACCACAGATTTTCTATTGGATTGAGATCTGGCCTTTCACTAGGCCATTCCAACACATTTACATGTTTCCCCTTAAACCACTCAAGTGTTGCTTTAGCAGTGTGTTTGGGGCCATTGTCCTGCTGGAAGGTGAACCTCCATCTTAGCCTCAAATCACACACAGATTGGTACAGGTTTTGCTCAAGAATATCCCTGTATTTAGCACCATCCATCTTTCCCTCAACTCTGACCAGTTTCCCAGTCCTGACTGCTGAAAAGCATCCTCACAGCATGATGCTGCCACCACCATGTTTCACTGTGGGGATGGTGTTCTTTGGGTGATGTGATGTGTTGGGTTTGCGCCAGACATAGCGTTTTCTTTGATGGCCAAAAAGTAAAATTTTAGTCTCATCAAACCAGAGCACCTTCCTCCATACATTTTGGGAGTCTCCCACATGCTTTTTCACAAACTCAAAACGTGCCATTTTGTTTTTTTCTGAAAGTAATGGCTTTCTTCTGGCCACTCTGTCATAAAGCCCAACTCTATGGAGCGTGCGGCTTATTGTCGTCCTATGTACAGATACTCCAGTCTCTGCTGTGGAACTCTGCAGCTCCTCCAGGGTTACCTTAGGTCTCTGTGCTGCCTCTCTGATTAATGCCCTCCTTGCCCGGTCCATGAGTTTTGGTGTGCGACCGTCTCTTGGCAGGTTTGCTGTTGTGCCATGTTCTTTCCATTTGGTTATGATAGAATTGATGGTGCTCCTAGGGATCATCAAAGATTTGGATATTTTTTTATAACCTAACCCTGACTTGTACTTCTCAACAACATTGTCCCTTACTTGTTTGGAGAGTTCATTGGTCTTCATGGCAGTGTTTGGTCAGTGGTGCCTCTTGCTTAGGTGTTACAGCCTCTGGGGCCTTTCAAAAAGGTGTGTATATGTAATGACAGATCATGTGACACCTATGCCGTGTACATACGATCGGTTTTACCGATGAAAACAGTCCGATGGACTTTTCTCATCGGACAAACCGATCGTGTATGGGCCCCATCGGTCTTTTTTCCGTCGGTGAGAAAAAATAGAACATATTTTAAATTTATTCGATGGGAAAAAAAACGATAGCAAATTCCGATCGTCTGTGGGGAACTCCATCGGACAAAAAACCCACGCATGCTCAGAATCAAGTCGACGCATGCTCAGAAGCATTGAACTTCATTTTTCTCGGCTTGTCGGAGTGTTTTGCGTCACGGCGTTTGGGACGGTCGGATTTTTGACTGATGGTGTGTAGGCAAGACTGATGGAAGTCAGCTTCATCAGATTTCCGATGGAAAAATCCATCGGATTAGAATCCATAGGAAATCCGATCGTGTGTACGAGGCTTTAGATTGCACACAGGTGGACATCATTTCACTAATTATGTGACTTCTGAAGGGGTGAATACATACGCACATGCCAATTATCCAATTATCCGTTTTTTAGTCCTGAAAAATTGTTTTATGTATATATTTTTCAAAATTTACTTCACCAACTTAGACTATTGTGTTCTGATCCATCACATATAATTCATAATTCAGAATAAAAAAAGATTGAACTAAAGGCTGTAATGTAACAAAATAGGTAAAAAGCCAAGGGGGGTGAATACTTTTGCAAGGCACTGTAGTTACATAGTAGGTGAGGTTGAAAAAAGTCCATCAAGTCCAACCTATGTGTGTGATTATATGTCAGTATATCAATATATATTTTTGGGGATTTTTTTTTACCAAAAATATGTAGCAGAATACATATTGGCCTAAATTGAAGAAGAAATTCGTTTTTTTTTTTTTTACATTTTTTTATTGGATGTTTTATAGCAGAAAGTAAAAAATATTGTTGTTTTTTTTTTTGTTTTTTTTCTTCAAAATTGTCAGTCGTTTTTTGTTTATAGCGCAAAAAACAAATACTGCAGAGGTGATCAAATACCAAACAAAAGAAAGATCAATTTGTCGGAAAGAAAGGGCCACAAATTGTATTTGGGTACAGCGTCGCACGAGCGCACAATTGTCAGTTAATGAAAGAGACGTACTGCTCCAAGCTGTGAATGCTCCAATAGTTGCTCCTGCCCTATTACTCGAACAGGTGCTGGCCCTGCACTAATGCACGAGAAAAGGAAAGAGCCCTGGACTGCCGCACTCTGTATAAACAATTTATTGTTCAGAAAACGATTGAAAAAATCCAAAATTTAATCCATAAGTAGTGTTGAGCGAACCCGAACTGTAAAGTTCGGGTCCGTACCGAACTTTAGCTTTTTCCCGAACCCGGACTTTGCCCAAAAGTCCGGGTTCGGGTTCGGCAATCTAATTACGCATTTAGAAATGCTTCAGGGGCCAGCCAATCACCTTTTGATTAGCTGGTGTGCCCTTAGAGGCCATCATAGCCATGCCTACTAATGGCATGGCTGTGATTGGTCAGTGCAACATGTGACCCAGCTTCTATATAAGCTAGAGGCACACAGCACACACGTCACTCTGCTTCAGAATAGATAGGGAGAGGATCTTGTCTGCTGCTGCTGCTTTTAGGGAGAGATAGAAAGATAGATGAGGTAGTCCTGATTCTACAATCTGAGGGAAAAGATAGAGAGATAGTTTAGTGTAGGGCCAGGTTCCTGTGTTGGTGCTTTCAGGGAGAGAGAATATTATATAGGAGTCCAGATTCAGAGATTAAAATCAGCGATCTGCATAGGTTTACCTGTTTGTGTTGCAGTGCAGTCTTTTTACACTGCCATGAGCCCAGTGTCAGAGAAAATCTAACTTTTAGGGGGGGGGGGGGGGGAGGCACTTTATTGTGCTCTTTTCCAAAAGACCCATAGGGCAAAAAAAAAAAAAAAAAGCATTTTATTTTGCTCGTGCAAAAAAAGACCCGTTTAGGGCAAAAAAAAAAAAAAAATTTGCACTTTAATGTACGCTTGCAAAAAGAGCCATTCAGGGGCACAAAAAATAGTTTGCAGTGTGTTATACATATGTGGAGGCGTGTGAAATAAACAATTTCTATATAGTTTTCTCCTACTGTGCTATACAAAAAAAATAAAAAAAATTTGAATAGCATTTTCTGCAGTTCTGTAGCTGTGCGATTCAGCGGTTACGTACTGTGGGTGTGTTCTGCTCTTCCAAAAAACGCTGTTTAGGGGCACAAAAAATAGTTTGCAGTGTGTTATACATATTTGGAGGTGTGTGAAATAAACAATTTTTATATAGTTTTCTCCTACTGTGCTATACTAAAAAAACAACATTTTTTTTGAATAGCATTTTCTGCAGTTCTGTAGCTGTGCGATTCAGCGGTTACGTACTGTGGGTGTGTTCTGCTCTTCCAAAAACACCCATTTAGGGCAAGATCCTAAATTTGGAAAATATGAGGAGAAGGTCAAAGGGACGTGGTGGCCCCGGTCGTGGTGCTGCTGGTGGAGCTCCTGTTGCAGGGAGAGGACGTGGTGGATCTGTGCCAGATACACGCACAAGTGAAACACCTTCCTCAGGTGCGAGTAGGCGACCGAGCCTGCGGCGGTATTTTGTCGCGCCTAATGAGGCTGTACGAATGTTTAGGCCAGGACAAGTACAGGCGATAGTAGATTGGGTTGCTGACAGTGCCTCAGGTTCCTTCACATTGTCTCCCACCCACTCTTCTGATGAAAGAACAGAGTTGGCACCTGAAACCCATGTCCATCAGTCTTTCACCTCACCCCCTTGCAAATCAGCCAAGCAGTCTGAGCCCCAAATCATGCAGCAGTCTCTTCTGCTTTTCGATGACTCTGTTAGCAGGGTTTCCCAGGGCCATCCACCTAGCCCTGTCCCAGAAGTGGAAGAGATTGAGTGCACCGATGCCCAACCACTTATGTTTCATGATGGGTACATGGGAGGACCATCGCAGCACGTCTCGGATGATGACGAAACACAGGTGCCAACTGCTGCTGCTTTCGCAATTGTGCAGACAGACAAGGAGGGCAGGGGTGAAGACTGGGTGGAAGATGATGTGGAGGACGATGAGGTCCTCGACCCCACATGGAATGAACGTTATGCAGGTGACCAGTGTAGTTTGGAGGAAGAGGCGGTGGTCGCACAGACAGCACAGCAGAAGAGGGAGCAGGGTGCAAAAGCGGAGCGTCCGTCCGCTAGACAGTATGTCTGCTACTGCCCAACGCAGCAAGGGACCGAGCACACCAAAGCCAGGTCCAAGGAGTTCCCTAGCGTGGCAGTTCTTCACACAATGTGCTGATGACAAGACACGAGTGGTTTGCACGCTGTGCAATCAGAGCCTGAAGCGAGGCATAAACGTTCTCAACCTGAGCACAAGCTGCATGACCAGGCATCTAAGTGCAAAGCACGAGCTGCAGTGGAGTAGACACCTCAAAAACCAAGAAAGGTCTCTGGCTCCTCCTGCTTCCTCTTCTGCTGCAGTCTCGGCCTCTTCATCCACCTCTGTAGTGACAGTGGCACCTGCCACCCCGCAAACAGAGGATCTGCCAGCAACACTACCACCTGGGTCACCAACCATCTCCACAATGTCCCATGGAAGCGTTCAGCTCTCTATCTCCCAAACATTGGAGCGGAAGAACAAGTACCCCCCTAGCCACCCGCGATCCCTGGCCCTGAATGCCAGCATTTCAAAACTCCTGGCCTTTGAAATGCTGTCATTCCGTCTGGTGGAGACGCAGAGTTTTAAAAGCCTGATGGCATTGGCTGTCCCACAGTACGTCGTGCCCAGCCGCCACTACTTTTCCAGGCGAGCCATCCCTTCCCTGCACTACCAAGTGGGGGACAAAATCAGGTGTGCACTGCGCAACGCCATCTGTGGCAAGGTCCACCTAACTACGGATGCGTGGACCAGTAAGCACGGTCAGGGATGTTATATCTCCCTAACAGCACACTGGGTAAATGCAGTGGCGGCTGGGCCTGAGGCAGATAGCAGTTTGGCGCATGTCCTTCCACCACCGAGGATTGCAGGGTGCTTCAGTTTGCCTCCTGTTGCTAACTCCTCCTACTCCGCTTCCTCATCCTCTACCGCCTCCTCATCCGGTCAGCGTAACACCTTCACCACCAACTTCAGCACAGCCAGGGGTAAACGACAGCAGGCAGTTTTAAAACTTTCCTGTTTGGGGGAAAAACCCCACACCGCGCAGGAGTTGTGGAGGGACATGGAACAACAGACCAATGAGTGGTTGCTGTCAGTGAGCCTCAAGCCCGGCCTGGTGGTGTGCGATAATGGGCGAAATCTCGTAGCAGCTCTGGGCCTAGCCGGTTTGACGCACATCCCTTGCCTGGCGCATGTGCTGAACTTGGTGGTCCAGAGGTTCCTTAAAAATTACCCCAATATGCCAGAGCTGCTGCAGAAAGTGCGGGCTGTGTGTGCGCACTTTCGGCGTTCTCACCCTGCTGCTGCTCGCCTGTCAGCGCTGCAGCGTAACTTCGGCCTTCCCGCTCACCGCCTCATATGTGACGTGCCCACAAAGTGGAACTCCACCTTGCACATGCTGGCCAGACTGTGCGAGCAGCAGCAGGCGATAGTGGAGTTTCAGCTGCAGCAATCACGCGTGAGTTGCTCTGCGGAACAGCACCACTTCACCACCAATAAGTGGGCCTCCATGCGAGACCTGTGTGCCTTGTTGCGCTGTTTTGAGTACTCCACCAACATGTCCAGTGCCAATGACGCCGTTCTTAGCGTTACTATCCCAGTTCTATGCCTCCTTGAAAAAACGCTTCGGGCGATGATGGAAGAGGATGTGGCACAGGAGGATGAGGAGGAGGAGGAGGAAGCGGGATCATTTCAAAGGCTTTCAGGGCAGTCTTTCACAAGTGGCTACGAGGGTGGGTTCCTGCACCAACAAACGCCAGGTACACAATTGTCCGGCAGAAAGGGCACAGTTCTGGAGGATGACGAGGTGGAGGAGGAGATGGAGGAGGAGGAGGAGGAGGAGCCATTTTCACAGCAGGGTGGCACCCAGACCAGCTCGTGGCCATCACTGGTGCGTGGCTGGGGGGATACAGAGGACACAGACGATACACCTCCCACAGAGGACAGCTTTTCTTTGCCTCTGGGCAGCCTGGCACACATGAGCGATTACATGCTGCAGTGTTTCCGCAATGACCGCCGAGTTGCCCACATTTTAACTGGTGCTGATTACTGGGTGGCCACCCTGCTGGATCCCCGTTACAAGGACAACGTACCGTCCTTAATTCCCTCACTGGAGCAGGATCGTAAGATGCGCGAGTACAAGCGCACGCTGGTAGACGCGCTGCTGGTGGCATTCCCACCTGACAGCGGGCGTACGGTGGAAGCACAAGGCGAAGGCAGAGGAGGAGGAAGAGGTCGCCAACGCAGCCGGGGCACCGGCAGCACCTCAGAAGGCAGGGTTAGCATGGCCGAAATGTGGAAAAGCTTTGTCAGCACGCCACAACAACCAGCACCACCAGCTGAGATGGAACGTCTTAGCAGGAGGCAGCATTTCACCAACATGGTTGAGCAGTATGTGTCCACAGGCCTACACGTACTGGATGACGGGTCTGCCCCCTTTAACTTCTGGGTCTCCAAATTGGGCACATGGCCTGAGCTTGCCCTTTATGCCTTGGAGGTGCTGGCCTGCCCTGCAGCCAGTGTATTATCTGAACGTGTATTTAGCACGGCAGGGGGCGTTATCACAGACAAGCCGCCTGTCCAGAGCCAATGTGGACAAGCTCACGTTCATTAAAATGAACCAGGCATGGATCCCACAGGACTTGTCCGTACCTTGTGCAGAATAGACATGTATACCGGTGTTGTGACAAAAACTGTCCGGCCATCGGATTGTGTCCGGCCCATACTGCGAAGGCGCAGCGCTTGCGCAGTACAGAGGACAAGGAGATTCACAAAATCTCCGAAGATGAACGGCGCCTGCGCTGTGAGTGCAGGTTCAAGCCCCACCATCCAAGTGGACATACGGTAGCACAAAGTAACAGGGCCCCTCACGGGCTCGGTTCGATCGCCACGCTTCGGGCACGGCCTCACTTGGCTCGGCTTGAACCACGGATGGTGTGGCCTTCATCTGAACTCACCACGCAGGCGCCGTTCGTCTTGGGAGATTTTAGAAATCCCCTTGTCCTACATACTGAGCAAGCGCAGTACAGGGTGGACACTATTTGACGGGGGACAGAATTCGACACATCACCGGCCTTACCCAGCCATTGTTGTATTTTTGAATCAGTGTTGGCTACCTCGTCCTCCTCCACCGCCGCTTCCACCTACACAGCCACATCCACCGCCACCTCAACCTCCTACTCCATATGGTCCTCCTAGGTCAAGATTATTATTTTTTATTTTTATTTTTTTTATGTTATTTTAAGTTATTTCCCTATCCACATTTGTTTGCAGAGCACTTGCCATGCTCTTAACAACATTTTGCTGCCATTTGCAGCCCTCTAGCCCTTTCCATTACTTTTTTAGAGCCTTTTTAGTCCTTAGAAGTCCGGGTCCCCATTGACTTCAATGGGGTTCGGGTTCGGGTCCGGGTTCGGGTTAAAGTTCGGTCCCGAACCCGAACTTTTTTCCGGAGTTCGGCCGAACCCGAACATCCAGGTGTCCGCTCAACTCTATCCATAAGTCCAAAAACAAGCAAAAAACAGAAAGTGGTCATGCAGAGGTGGGTGGCTGACGCGTTTCACATCAAATGTTGATGCTTACTCATAGCTGTCAGTTAAAGTAACGCAGTGGCGTATCGCGAAAAAATGGCCTGGTCATGAAGGGGGGGGGGTAAATCTTCCGGAGCTGAAGTGGTTAAAGGGGATAGTCTTTTCAGTGTTTTGCTCAGATATTTTCAGAATATTAATGTGTACTCCTTTCTGATTGTATAGTTTTCTAATAATATACGTATACGGGGGGGGCAGCTATATCTGCTCATTACATATGCAGGGTCTTCTTCCTACTTTGGTTGCGCTTTGCTGCTCCTTCTCACAAAGACAAGTCAGTGAATCAGCCGGCTCATTGGGAACAAAACTCTCAACCAAGAAGGCAGAGGGATTGCAGTGAAATGCGAAGCTCCCTCTAGTGGCCAATTTACTAATCCCTCCCCAATACAATAAACAGAGGAGAGAGCATGCATTTAAAAATGTGCAAGTTACATCAACATTGTAATAACATCTTTACCTGTGTGTTCTCCAGAAATACACTCTACTTTCCATTTACAGCAGAACTCTAGGCAAATATAAAAGACACAAATGAATGCAGCTCTGGAATCATAATTGATATATTTTAAATACAAGTAGTGAAAGTACCTCAATCTGACCCGGCCTTAGCTTCTTGCTGCCCCCCCTGTACAGCAGGGCTGGAGTGTGAGAGGAAGAAGCCTTGCAAGGGATCGGTCAGCCCATGTAGTGACAACAAGCATGCTGATAAGAGGAGAGAGCCAAGTGACAGAGAGATGAACTCATCCCTGTACTTCTCCTTTTAGACCCCTTTCCCACTGGGGCGTTTTTCAGGCGCTTTAAAAAAAGCGCCTGTAAAGTGCCTGAAAGAAGCCTCATCTGCAATCCCAATGTGAAAGCCCGAGTGCTTTCACACTAAAGCGCGTGCAATGCGCCCTCAGTGTGAAAGAGGTCTTAGCGTTAAAAAAAGCGCCTGAAAGAAGTCTCATCTGCAATCCCAATGTGAAAGCCCGAGTGCTTTCACACTGAGGCGCTGCGCTGGCAGGGCGTCAAAAAAGTCCTGCAAGCAGCTTCTTTGCAGCGCTTTAGCACGGGTGAATACTCCGCTCCTTAGGCCCCTTTCACACTGAGGCGCTTTGCAGGCGCTATTGCGCTCTAAATAGCGCCTGCAATGCGCCCCAAAAAAGCCTCTCAATACTATCCAATGTGAAAGCCCGAGGGCTTTCACACTGGAGCGTTGCGCTTGCAGGAGGCTCAAAAAACTCCTGCCAGCCTTTGAGGCGCAATAGGAGCGCTAAAAATAGCGCTCCTATAGCGCCCATGCCCATTGAAATCAATGGGGTAGCGCCTCTAATACGCCGCAAAACGCCTCAAAGAGGCGTTATTGCGGGCGTTTTTAACCCTTTTTCGGCCACTAGCGGGGGTTAAAATACCCCCGCTAGCGCCCGCAAATCGCGGCCAAAAAAACAGTATAGCGGCGCTAAAAATAGCGCCGCTATACCGCCAGCGCATCCAGCGCATCAGTGTGAAAGTAGCCTTAATCGCCCCTTCCCATTGAGCGCCTGAAAAACGCCCCAGTGTAAAAGGGGTCTTAGCGGGGCTTTACCAGCGTTTTTCGGGCACTGGCAGTGTGAAAGGGCTCTGAAAGCACTCAGGCTTTCACATTGGGATTGCAGATGAGGCTTCTTTCAGGCGCTTTACAGGCGCTTTTTTTTAAAAGCCAAAGCGCCTGAAAAACGCCCCAGTGTGAAAGGGCTGTCCAGTCGCAGGCTTGGGGGCTCGTCCGGGATGATTTAGGGGTCAGAAGAAAGTGGGTTGAATGGTTCTGGCCATCAGACTGAGGACATCTAGTGGTATACAAAAAGTGCTGCAGGTGAAATATCTGAATTGAAGAGGAATATTGCAGCAAAAGCTGTTTTTTTTTTTTTTTGTTTTTTTTATCTTTTATGGGCTGTTCTTTTTTTTTCTTGTTTTTGGCTGGAGTTCTGCTTTAATGGTGCGCTCCAGACAGACATCAAGATGTCACAGAACGGCGTCTCTTGCCCTAAACTGCTAAAACTCCACGATTGTTGTATTAAAAAAAAACAGACTCTGTACCCGTGAAAAATACCGGGAAGGGGCATCTAAGGATCACATGTCCTGCTTATTATTTTTGGTACTGCGAAAATTGTTAATTGTTTATTGGACTGCTAACTCTTACTTATGACTGGATTTCTGCTATATATACAGTATATATCCCTATTTTTTTCCATATGCTCTATATATAATAAATTAATTTAACAAAAAATTCTGTATATATATATATATATCATTCAAAAAAACAATAATGATATAATGATATAAAAATATCTATATATATATAGATATATATCAATATATGTATATATATATCTATATATATATATATAATATATATATATAGATATATATATATATATATATATATAACTATAAATATATATATATATCTTTCTATCTATCTATCTATCTATCTATCTATCTATCTATCTATATATATATATATATATATACACACACACTGTATACACACACATATAATATTATAATATTTATATATTTAAATATCCTAATAATATTATTATTAATAATATTTTATATTATTATTTGTTTATTTGTTTATTTAAATATCATAATAATAATAATATTAATTATATTATTTATTTATTTATTTAAATTTGTATGCATTTATGATAAAGTCTTGTAAAATCATTGTAATATATATAATTAATCTAGGATTTCTGCTATATATACGGTATATATCCCTATTTTTTTCCATATGCTCTATATATAATAAATTAATTTAAAAAAAAAAGCTGTATATATATATATATATATATATATATATATATATATATATATATATATATCATTCAAAATAACAATAATGATATAATGATATATAAATATATATATATATATATAGAGAGAGAGAGAGAGATCTATATATATAAATATATATATATATATATATATATATAGATCTATCTATATATATACACACACTGTATACACATACATATAATATTATAATATTTATGTATTTAAATCTCCTAATAATAATATTATTAATAATATTTTTATATTATTATTTGTTTATTTATTTATTTAAATATCATAATAATAATATTATTAATTATATTATTATTTATTTAAATTTGTATGCATTTATGATAAAGTCTTGTAAAATCATTGCAATATATATAATTCATCTATGATTTATTTATATACTTATTTATTTTTGTCTTGGCGAAGCTAAACTTTCTGCTGTATCTGGTGTCTCTCCTTCAGCTTTATGACAATAAAAAACCCATATCTCTGTATCCGAGCGGAGCCGGGGTTTTTTTTTGGCTGCTCTCTTCTGCCATCTTGTGGCTCGCCAGTGAAAATATAAATCTGTATTTTTTTATTTTTTTTGTTACATTACACAGCAAATGAAGCAGATTCTCAGAAATCAAGAAAAATACATAGAAACAGAAGGAGGTGGAAAAACCGCAGCAGAGTCAAACAATAGAGAGAGATTGTGGTTTTTTTTGTAGAGAGCGCGCTTTCTTTATTTTAGATCCGAGTAGAAGAAGAGGGAACACACCGGTAAATGCGTCATGAATCCAATCGTAGATTCACTCTATTCTTTCAGTTTCTCACATTGTAACAATGTTCATGGAACAGTTATTATAGTAAAATGAATTTAAAAATAATTCAAATTATTGTTACTTATTTTATTTTTATTTAATTTATTTTTTTATTTTATTTTATTTTATTTTTTCCTTCTTTTTTTATGTATTTTTATTTTTTTGCAATGGTGGTTCCTTTTTGGAATGAGAAGAAAGAGAAAAAAAAATTGGTGCATAACTGCCAACTTCACCATTGCAAAATGTCCCCAATGTGAAGGGGCTTTATATTGTTTTTTTGAGGGGGCTGGGTAGGTTAATTTAGTTTATTTACATTTTTGTATTACTTTTATTCTTTTGTTTTTACTTTTTTTTTTCTACTGGCTTTTTTTTTTCTTGCGAGAGGTAGGACATTAAGACCAATGAGGGGCCACTTTATGGCACAAGAGCAGGTCCAGGATTGGCTGAAAGGAGCTTTTGTAACCCCCAAGAGCCATTTAAAGCCCTTAAAAACCCAACACTACATAAATTCTGCCTTTTTTGCTGACTCCCCCCTGACAATGTCTTCATTTACTCTTTTCACCAGAAGAATGCCTCCCTCTTTATTCAGGCATCATCCAGGGTCACCATCTACTTTCATGGATCAGAGATGACAGGAGAACTCAGTGCAGGGGGGACAGAAAAAAAAAAAATCCTAATAATGATATAGTCTTCAAATATATAATAAAAGCTTTCCCGAAGACAGAGTTACCCTTTACTACTGTAAAATCGTGTTTAATTCTGCGTTCTAGACGCCCTTTACGGCAAGAACATTATCAGGGACAAAATACCTGCCACCGCAGCTCGCAACGTCTGCTCAGTTAATTATTGCGCTGCTAATTTATTACGCGGTAATGAAAGTTAATAAACCTGACCAACAAAAAATGAGAATCAACAGCCTTTATTTTCACACAAGACAGAGCTGGAAGGCTAAGGGGGGGAAATAAAGGGATAAAAAAAAAAAAAAAAAAACCTTCATGTTTTACTGTCAGCCCTTAACTTTGTCCAATTATACATGTAATATTCCCATAAAATTACCGCTGAAAACATCAGTCTGGGACCTTAATCAACGACCGACTCCAGAAGAAAAGGAAGTCGTTTTTTTCTGCAGTAGTTTTACAGTTGTCACCAGAAATGTAGGTGAGGGAACATCTTCTATTTGGGACATTTCTTCCAGTGACAACTGTCTAAAGATGGCCATATACAAAGCAGGTTTTGCTGTGCGGGTGACCCTGTTGGCTCCCTCTCATCTCACTATGTGGGTGACCCTGTTGGCTCCCTCCCATCTCACTATGTGGGTGACCCTGTTGGCTCCCTTCTATCTTACCATGTGGGTGACCCTGTTGGCTCCCTCCCATCTTACTATGTGGGTGACCCTGTTGGCTCCCTCTCATCTCACTATGTGGGTGACCCTTTTGGCTCCCTCCCATCTCACTATGTGGGTGACCCTGTTGGCTCACTCCCATCTCATTATGTGGGTGACCCTGTTGGCTCCCTCCCATCTCACTATGTGGGTGACCCTGTTGGCTCCCTCCCATCTCACTATGTGGGTAACCCTGTTGGCTCCCTTCTATCTCACCATGTGGGTGACCCTGTTGGCTCCCTTCTATCTCACCATGTGGGTGACCCTGTTGGCTCCCTCCCATCTCACTATGTCTGTAACCCTGTTGGCTCCCTTCCATCTCACTATGTGGGTGACCCTGTTGGCTCCCTTCTATCTCACCATGTTGGTGACCCTGTTGGCTCCCTTCCATCTCACTATGTGGGTGACCCTGTTGGCTCCCTCCCATCTCACTATGTGGGTGACCCTGTTGGCTCCCTCCCATCTCACTATGTGGGTGACCCTGTTGGCTCCCTCCCATCTTACTATGTGGGTGACCCTGTTGGCTCCCTTCCATCTCACTATGTGGGTGACCCTGTTGGCTTCCTTCTATCTTACCATGTGGGTGACCCTGTTGTCCTCTTCCCATCTCACTGCTTGGGTGGCCTTGTTGTCCTCTTCCCATTTCACTATGTGGATGGCCTTGTTGTCCTCTTCCCATCTCGCTACTTGGATGACCCTCTTAGCTCTCCCATCTCACTATGTGGGTGAGCCTGTTGGCTCCCTTCCATAACATTAAGTAAGTGGCCTTGTTGGCCTCCTCCCATCTCACTACATGGGTGACCCTGTTGTCCCCCCCCATCTCATTACGTGGGTGACCCTGTTGGGCCCCCTCCAAACTTAAAGTGGAGATGACTCTGTTGGCCCCCTCCCATCTTAACATGGAGGTGACCCTGTCAGTTCCCTCCCATCTCACTATGTGGATAAGCCTGTTGGCTCCCTTCCATATCACTAAGTAAGTGGCCTTGTTGGTCTCCCCCCATCTCACTACATGGGTGACCCTGTTGGCTCCCTCAAATAATACCAAGTAGTAGACCTTGTTGGCCTCCTCCTATCTCACTACATAGGTGACCCTGTAGCCCCCCATCTCACTACATGGGTGATCTTGTTTTCCCCCATCTCACTATGTGGGTGACCCTTTTGGCTTCCTCCCATCCCATTTCCGATAAGAACTTTTGCCGTCGGAAAAACAGAGAACCTGCTCTCAATCATTTGTTGTCGGAAATTCCGACAGCAAATGTCCGGTGGAGCCTACACACGGTCGGAATTTCCGACGAAAAGCTCACATCGAACATTTGTTGTTGGAAATTCCGATCGCGTGTACGCGGCATAAGAGGGCATCTGATACACATTTGTTAAAGTGTCAATATAGCCTAGTATTATAGAGCCATATATTCCAAAATGCATACAGCTGTTTCGGGGTTGTCTGTCAGCCTTCAGTAATGCAGTGAATGGAAACCACAACTTTAATAGAGTGGGGTTTGAAACCCAACAAAACAGTATAACCATACAGGTTATGGTGAGAAGGGAGAAAAGGAACCAAAAAGCCCTCCAACCCAATCAGTTGGTACTTGGTTAGGGTGACCAGACATCCCCAGTTTCAGGGGATAGTCCCCAGATTGAGGACACTGTCCCCGGTTTTGTCCCCGGATTGGATTTGAACAGGGGCTGGGGCAATTTCAAAGACAGTCAGTGCACTGATAATCCGGGGACTGTCCCCTCAAACCGGGGATGTCTGGTCACCCTAGCTTAGGGGGGTGTATTTCTTTCCATTATCTGTGCCCATTTCTGATGATCATGTGCTGGTCGGAGTGGAGGGAATATTTCTTCAGTTTCGGGTGCCCATTCAGCTCCGCTCGCATGTTCTTCTGCCTTGGCTCAAGTCCCGGCCAGCCGCCTGCCTGCTTATCTCCTTGCCTTCCCTGGTGGAGTGATCTTCCTCCTCTCCCCACCCAGTAGTAGCCGGGGCCCGGAGAGTGAGACTTGACAGGCTGTGAGGCGGGTGGCGACGCGCAGAGAGTCGCTGATTGCCGCCATTACTAGTAAAAAAAAAATATGTCCCCGGATTTCATTTAAAAAATCTGGTCACCTTATACTTGATAGCACAGTAAAGCGATTAGATGAGGAATCTGAATGCCTTCTCTTATAAGAAGGTAGGTCATAGAACCTGCTTTCCTATGGACTGATTCATTGGAGGCCCTTTAATTGCTTTAGTCCTTTCTCACCACAACCTGTATGGTTATAAGTCTCTTAAAAAATAAAAAAAAACTTTTTGGTTAGCGAAATACATATATTCGAGTATAAGCCGAGTTTTTCAGCACATTTTTTTGTGCTGAAATTGCCCCCCTCGGCTTATACTCGAGTCACCTTTTTGCGCCTGATCTCCCGGACTTTGGGGACCTGGTACTGGCCGGTTGTAGGTCCCCTAGACACCAAACTTGGCACACATGTAGCCCCACTCTCTTCCTCTACAAGTGTGCCAAGTTTGTTGTCTGGGGAACCTACGGCCAGGGAGCACCGATTTTTCAAATCCGGGCACCCCTTACATAGACTCCCATGTTAAACGGTAATTTCTCCGGTGACTTTGGGGAACGGGGGCCTAGGACGGTTGTAGGTCCCCTGGACCCAAAACCTGGCACACATGTAACCCCATTTCTCCTCTATAAGTGTGAAAAGTTTTTTGTCTGGGGGACCTACGGCCGGGGAGTACCAATTTTTCATACCCGGGCACCCCTTCCATAGACTCCTATGTTAAACGTCAGTCTAGTCATGGACACAGTGAGGCATGGGCACAGTGCGGCATGGGCACAGTGCGGCATGGACACAGTGAGGCATGGACACAGTGAGGCATGGACACAGTGAGGCATGGGCACAGTGAGGCATGGGCACAGTGAGGCATAGACACAGTGAGGCATGGACACAGTGAGGCATGGGCACAGTGAGGCATGGGCACAGTGAGGCATGGACACAGTGAGGCATGGGCACAGTGAGGCATGGATACAGTGGACTGGACACAGTGAGGCATGCAGATGGACATCCTAGGCTTATACTCGAGTCAATAAGTTTTCCCATTTTTTTGTGGTAAAATTAGGTGCCTCGGCTTATATTCGGGTCGGCTTATACTCGAGTATATACGGTACTTTAAATTTGAAGAGCAGGTACAAGTTTTGAAATGAGGGATGGTGGGCAACTGAGATACCTAAGATGGTGATAAAGCTTGGTGTCATAGGAAAGGCGCCTAACTATGGTGGCCACTATGAGGGATCATTAAATTCAAGCTCTGCACACAACCTTTAGAAATGTCCCTAGTCTTTCCTTCTTTGGCCTGGGTCTTGAGGGACACTTCTCCCACCGCTGCCGCCATGATAATGAAGACCTATAGCACCCAGCCTGGGAGGCCAGCAGATGGGCTCCATCCCATCTCCAATTGCAGGGCTCGTACGGAGAAAAAGCGTGCTCCGTATAATGCAGAGATGGTCCGGCTTTAGGGAGAGATTCATCATCATTATCCCAACATCATCTCCAGCGTGAGCCCTGGCAGCGGCTAACGGAAGGAGCCGGCTTTAATTCACTCAGAGCCGAGCGGGGCCGAGGACAGCCGGTGATTTATGACGGAAATCAAGGCAATCATAATACTTTAGGATGGTAAAATTGTGATGTTCACTGGGAGGCCAAGATATCACCTGGGCCCGGCGCGCGCCAAATTTAGGACAGAGCGATCAATAACAATACTCCGCCGTAATGATCGTATTTGTTATGTTATCAAAGTGTAACATTATGAGTGCGCATTGTGTGTATAATAAGATTTTATATATATATATATATATTTTTATATATTCCTTGCTTATGTTTTTTTTTCCTATTGAGTGTCTACATTTATATATAAATAAATAAATATAAAAAAAAAAATATATATATATATATATATATAGTATATTACGTGATCTTTAATATCCCTTCCACGCTGAGGCAGTTTTCAGGTGTTTTAGCGCTAGAATTAGCGCCTGTAAGGGCCTGAAAACTGCCTCCTATTCATTACAATCAGTGCTTTTACACCCGGACGGTGCGCTTGTGGGACGTTTGGAAAAGTCCTGCAAGCAGCATCATTGGGGCAGTTTGGAAACACTGTATACATATACAGCGCTCCCAAAACACCCCTGCTCATTGCAATGAATAGGCAGTGCTTTGGAAGCGCCTGAAAAGCACGTTGGAAGCGCCGCAACACAGGAGTTTTTAACCCCTTTTTAGGCCAAAAAGCTGCGCAAAAGCACCGCTTAAACATCGGTAAAGCGCCGCTAAAATGAGAGGTGCTTTACCGCTAATGGCCGGCTCTTTCAGTGTGAAAGCAGCCTAATGGCATCCCAGTCTTGGTCCGGAGGGTTCAATATTGAGTTGGCCCACCCTTTGCAGCTATAACAGCTTCAACTCTTCTGGGAAGGCCGTCCACAAGGTTTAGGAGTGTCTATGGGAATGTTTGACCATTCTTTCAGAAGCACATTTGTGAGGTCAGGCACTGATGTTGGATGAGAAGGCCTGGCTCGCAGTCTCCGCTCTAATTCATCCCAAAGGTGTTCTATCGGGTTGAGCTCAGGACTCTGTGCAGGCCAGTCAAGTTCCTTCACCCCAAACTTGACAGGAAGGGCAGCAGGGCTGGGATATAATGGAACCGATCTGTATTTTCCCCCTGCAGCAGCTGAAAGTAGGCTTCTCCTCCTCTCCCTCTCCCCAACATTCAGCTGCTACAGGAGCAAAATACAGGGGGATCGGTACCAATATATGCCACCGCCACCACCCCTCCTGTCCCTGTTCATCTTCTTTCTGCTGCCCGGATCCCCCTTGCACCCCCCCCCCATTGTTTCAGGATGGATAGTGGGGAAGAGGCCGGTACATATGTCACACATGCATATGTGTTGGAGCTTTGAGGTTCACACCCTAATGCAATCAGCTGCGCACGCCCATAACGCTTTCCAAGGCACTGAACAAAGTGATCGTTATAAAAGGACTATAAATGGGGCCATCCATTCCATTTCCTTCATGTTTGAAAATAAGCAACCCAAAAATAATCAACCCACATAGACAGCAGTATAAACACTGTTAGCCATTCAAAGTATAGTTCTTCAAAGATGGCAAGACATCCGACCTAAGTAGGGTTGCCACTTTTTCTGCAAGCCAAACCCGAACACTTTAGCGGCGCACAGCAAAAAATTTTTTTTTTTGCGTACTCTATAGGATTGTAAAAGACCTGGGACAGCTTTGGGTGCTCCAAAGAGAATAGTAATATGGCGTGCATAGTGCCCCCTCACCCTTCCTATCAGGCACTGTTCTGAGCTACATGCCTGTCTGAATATTGTGTCTGGGTTTCAGATGGACTGAAACCCGGACACATGATTCAAAACCCAAACTGTCCGGGTGAATCCCAGACAGGTGGCAACCCTAGACCTAAGAGAGAAACATACGTGAATTGTGGGAGGGAGGCAGAGGGATCGGGGGTACAAAACAGAGACAGAGGAAGCTTTGAATAGTTGGGTAATGAGAAGTTCATACCAGTAAACCCTGGAGCTTCTCAGCAGCTGTAGAGCAAGAAGCTTGTGTTAGGTCAGATTGAGACTTCCCCCCCCCCCCCAAAGATAAAGAGTCAGGCCTCGTACACACGGCCGGTTTTCTCGTCAAGAAACGACAAGAAAACTGTTGGTAGAGCTTTCTTGCCAAGAAAACCGGCCGGGTGTACGAGGCTTTCAGGTTTCTCGTCAAGAAAACTGCCCAGAATCTCGACGAGAAAAATAGAGAACCTGCTCTCTATTTTCTCGTCCAGATTCTCCTTGGCCTGTTTCCCGACGAGAAACCCGAGAGTGTGTATACTTACCTGTCGCCGTGAAAACCCGCGCACGCTCGTAATGACTTTGACACATGCGCGGTAGCTTCCTAGGCATAGGTAGGGTGTAGCAAGATGGCGGCGACGGCTTCGAATGTGACGAGCGCACACTTGTTGTATTTGATGACGTCACCGCGCTCGTGCCATTCAAAAGAACGGCGGTTCTTTTGAATCGTACGTGTGTACACTCGGCCGGGACCAGATTCTTGTCAAGAATCTCGTCAGGAAAAACGACGGGTTTTTTCCTGACGAGATTCTCGGTCGTGTGTACGAGGCTTCAGAAGCTAATCAAGCTTTGCTGGGACTTGTAGGTCTACAGATCCCATTAAATGACAGTTCCATCTAGATTCTGCCTTACAGGGAAAACTCAGACTCGTGAATCCCCCGCAGAGCTCACCTCTTCAGCAGTCTGCTCGCTCTCCCCTCCTGTCAATATCTTGCTTTGAATTTTTTATTGAGAACCACCGGCTGACAAAATGAAATTTACGGGTCCTGGCAGTATGTCAGAGAGGAGCAAAATGGGATTTTTGCTGCCGTAACAAGTGGAGAGCAGAGGGAGGCATGAAGAGGGAGGCGAGCATTGATCAGGAGGGGAAGAGACTTTTATCTGGATGACCTGTCTTCTAACCTGTACTGAATCATGACAAGGACCTGACATGCCGGGTCTAGGAAATCGGAATTGGAACATAGAGGGTGGCTGTGGCCCGAATGGGGTCTCCAAACTTCTCCAAACAAGTACCAGCATGTTGGGAATGAATGAATGAGAATGAATGAGTAACTTGTATAGCGCTACAAATGCGAACTGAATCGCCTCAAGGCGCTTTTTGCAGCCAGTGTCTGCTTGGCTGGTGCGGTCATTTACCCCGTAGTATCTCGGCGCACTTGGGACACGCATATTATTTCTTCCTGCCACAGAACATTTCAAGGCCTCAAAATTAAATACTTTAGTTCTAGGTGCAAGCTGGTGGGCTTCTTAAACCGATTCTGTTGCTAGAAGGATTGTTAGAAATCCTGTATATAGCCCTACAGAACAGCCAGTACACAGTCCACATGGGCTTTGCTGCTTAACTGCAGACAGGAAACATGAACATATTTTATTATACAGAGAAAAGACATATGCCGCGTACACACGGTCAGAATTTCCGAAAACAAATGTTCGATGTGAGCTTTTCGTCGGAAATTCCGACCGTGTGTTGGCTCCATCGGGCTTTTGCTGTCGGAATTTCCGCCAACAAAAGATTGAGAGCAGGTTCTCTATTTTTCCGATCGATTCCTAAATTCCGATCTTCTGTAGCAATTCAGACGCGCAAAATTCCTACGCATGCTTGGAAACAATTTGACGCATGCTCGGAAGCATTGAACTTAATTTTCTCGGCTCGTCGTAGTGTTGCATGTCACCGCGTTCTTGATGGTCGAAAGTTCAGAGAACTTTTGTGTGACCGTGTGTATGCAAGCCAAGCTTGAGCGGAATTCCGTCGGAAAAACCATCCAAGGTTTTTCCGACGGAAATTCTGATCGTGTGTACGTGGCAATAGAGTTTACCATAGAGCAAACTTATAAACACTGCCATCTACTGGCTGAAGAATATATCAGTAGTTGTTGTACAAAAATACATGAACAATGTATTCCAAGTTCCTTTAAAAACCTGTAAAGTGGCTCTCGTAGGTTTGGATGAAGTGAAGTTGCTCCCCCCTGTAGCGGCAGAGGATAAGTGAGGGAGTCAAAGAAGTGCCTTCATAGATTTAGATGGAGTCCGTTTGCTCCACCTAGCAGAAGAGGATAGATTAGGTTGTCAGTGAAGTGGTTCTCAAAGGGTTGGATGGGGTCAGCTTACTCCACCTTGAAGTAGAGGATACGTGAGAGAGTTGGCGAAGTGGTCCTCATAGCTATGAATGGAGTCAGTTTGCTCCACCTAGGAAAGTGAGGAAACCAGTGAAATGGCCCTTATATATTTGGATGAAGTTTGCTCCAGCTAACAGTTGAGGATAAATGAAACAGTCACTGAAGTGGTCCTCATAGGTTTAGATGTGTTCGGCTTACTCCACCTAGCTGCAGAGAATAAATGAGGGAGTCAAAGCTGTGGTCCTCATATGTTTGGATGGAGTCTGATTGCTCCCCCAGCAGCAGAGGATGAGTGAGGGAGTCAGAAAAGTGGTTCTCATAGATTTGGATGGAGTTGGTTTGCTCCATTTAGCAGTAGAGGAGTAAAGGAGTCAGTGAACTGGTCCTCATAGGTTTGGACGGGGTCAGCTTACTCCACATAGCAGCAGAGAATAAATGAAAGAGTCAGAGAAGTGGTGCTCATATGTTTGGATGGAGTCAGTTTTGCTCCACCTGGCAGCAGAGGATAAGTGATGGAGTCACAGGAGTGGTTCTCATAGGTTAGGATGGAGTCAGTTTGCTCCACCTAGCAGTAGATGTTAAGTGATGAAGTCAGAGAAGTGACCCTCATATATTTGAATGGAGATGGTTTACTCCACCTAGCAGTAGAGGTTAAGTGATGGAGTAAGTCAAGTGGTCCTCATAGCTATGAATGGAGTCGGTTTGCTCCACCTAGCAGCAGAACATAAGCAAAAGAGTCAGAGAAGTGGTGCTCATATGTTTGGATGGAGTCAGTTTGCTCCACCTAGCAGTAGATGTTAAGTTATGGAGTCAGAGAAGTGACCCTCATATATTTGAATGGAGATGGTTTACTCCACCTAGCAGTAGAGGATAAGTGAAGGAGTCAGAAAAGTGGTTCTTATAGATTTGGATGGAGTTGGTTTACTCCACTTAGCAGTAGAGGATAAGTGAAGGAGTCAGAAAAGTGGTTCTTATAGATTTGGATGGAGTTGGTTTACTCCACTTAGCAGTAGAGGATAAGTGAAGGAGTCAGAAAAGTGGTTCTTATAGATTTGGATGGAGTCGGTTTACTCCACTTAGCAGTAGAGGTTAAGTAAATGAGTCAGTGAAGTGGTCCTCATAGGTATGGATGGGGTCAGCATACTCCACATAGCAGCAGAGAATAAATGAAGGAGTCAGAGAAGTGGTGCTCATATGTTTGGATGGAGTCAGTTTGCTCCACCTGGCAGCAGAGGATAAGTAATGGAGTCAGAGAAGTGACCCTCATATATTTGAATGGAGATGGTTTACTCCACCTAGCAGTAGAGGTTAAGTGATGGAGTCAGTGAAGTGGTCCTCATAGCTATGAATGGAGTTAGTTTGCTCCACCTAGCAGCAGAAAATAAGCGAGAGAGTCAGAGAAGTGGTGCTCATATATTTGGGTGGAGTTGGCTTGCTCCACCTAGCAGTAGAGGATAAGTAAGGGGGTCAGAGAAGTGGTGCTCATATAGTTGGGTGGAGTTGGCTTGCTCCACCTAGCAGTAGAGTACAAGTAAGGGAGTCAGAGAAGTGGTCCTCTTAGTTTTGGAAGGAGTCAGTTTGCTTCACCTAGCAGTAGAGTACAAGTAAGGGAGTCAGAGAAGTGGTCCCCTTAGTTTTGGAAGGAGTCAGTTTGCTCCACCTAGCAGTAGAGGATAAGTGAGGGAGTTGTGCAGTTCTTCAAAGTCACGGCTATCGAGTAATAAAGCATTTCCTCTGTCACTCTCGGCAGGTGCGGTATGACTCATAAACCAGCTAAGCGATGCCAGGAGCTCCATGAGGTCATCACACTTTGATGGCGTTTAAGAAAACCTCATAAACACGCTCTTGCCTATTCATTAATTTCTATAATTAGAAGCGCGGGGTCTCTCCGTATCAGGCCTCTTCTTGGGAGCTGTAAAGCAAATTTTCTAGAGCAAAACTGATTTAGTCGGCTCTTTTAATGTGCTTTGTGCTGGGAACTTGGAAGGCGGAATGTACCGGCACAAAGACTGCCGTATTCAGTGCTGCAAAACTGCAAATAACCTCCAGAATCCTGGGATCGAGGGGGGAGTCACAAGGAACCAGGGCTCCCTGACTTAAAAGAGAACTGGAATGTATGTGTGTTTTTTTTACATACACCGATCCGCCATAACTTAATGACCACCAACCTAAAATTCCGTATCAGCCCTGACCCATCGAGGTGTGACCTCTGAAGGTATGCTGTGGTATCTTGCCCTAAGCCTTCAGTAGCAGGACCTTTAAAGTAGACATGTGCATTTGTTTTTGTCCGAATGCATTTTTGTCCAAATTTCAGGGATTTTTGTGTTCTTTTTAACAAACGATAACGAACGCACAGAATCCCGAAATCCGAAAGATCCGACATAAAAAATGCTTTATTTTGGTTTTGTTGCGACAATAGTTTGATATAGATAGAAGATTCGACATGACGGTGACAATAGCGATCTGTGTCTATCGAACCTGCATTTGAATGTGCCTAACCTAACTCTATTAGTCCAAGATTATTCGACATAGAGAGAAAAGATTCTACATGAAGATTCGACGAAGCAGTCGCCGCGAGCGGACATTTATGGTCAAATGCTCGACCCATAGGCAATAGAAGAATTCTAATATTGGTTGACTAGTAATAATAATTTATCAATATAATTATTACTAGTCATACAACATTAGAATTCTACTATAGCTATTTTCTTTGAACATTCAACAGAATTAAGGTCGAATCTGTCATTGAAGGCTTATGGTGTCTGTCGAATGTTCTAAAAAGATTTGACAGAGCAGCTAAACTGTACGACGCCGCAATCGTACATTTCCGGTCGAATTCTCCACCCACAAGTTATAGTAGAATTCTAATGTTGGTTGACTAGAAATAATAATTAATAATTATTTTCGGCCGAATGCATTTTTTAATGAAACAAAATAAATAAAAACGAATTTAGGGAGTAACTAAATAAATTTATTTTTCAGACGAAAACAAAATTCCGAAACGAAATATTTCAGTGTGCACATGTCTACTTTAAAGTGGTAGTAAAGTATTTTTTTAAACTTGTACCTACAGATAAGCCTATAACAAGGCTTACCGGTAGGTACGGCGAATATCTCCTAAACTTGCACTGTTTGGAAGATATTCACACTGCATGCGGCGGGTGACGTCAGCGGCGCAATGCGCTCTGAAGGGACAGCATGCCCATTGAGCTCTGTGTCGCGCCTGTGACTCCCTCACATGTCATTGCGGCTTGGCCAATCAGACGGCTGGAGCACTCAAACTCGTAAGAAAGGTCGGGTGAAGGTGGAAGCCCTGTCAGCAGTGACAGCGAGCCACTGGGGTGCTTCATTCTAAGGTAATCATTTGTTTTTCCAGCACATCCCACAGCTGCTAGATGGATTGAGACTTGGAAAATTTGAAGTCAACATCTCAAACTTATTGTTGTGTTCCTCAAACCCTCCTTGAACCATTTATGCAGTGTGGCAGAGCTCATCATCTGGATGAAAGGGGCCACTGCCATCAGAGAATACTATTTGTATAAAAGGGTGTACTTGGTCACCAACAATGTTTAGGTAGGTGGTACCTGATTGTCAAGTAACATTCACATGAATGGCAGGGTGGAAGAAAGAAAGGACAGAAGGAAGGAAGGAAGGAAGAAGGGAGGGGGGATGAAGAAAGAAAGAAAGGAAGGGGGGAGGAAAGAAGGAACGAACGAAAGAAAGAAACAAAGAAAGAAAGAGAAAGAAAGGGAGAAAGGAGGGGGGAGAAAGAAAGGAGGGGGGAGGAAGAAAAAAAGAAAGAAAGGAAGGGGGGGTTGGGGAGGGAGGAAGCAAGGAAGGAAGGAACGAGAGGAGGGAAAAAAAGAATGAAAGAAAGGGGGAGAAAGAATGAAAGGGGGAGGGAGGAAGCAAGGAAGGAAAGAGAGGAGGGAAGAAAAGAAAGAGATAAAGAAAGAAAGAAAGAAGGAAAGGGTGAGCAAAGAAGGAATGAAAGAGAGGAGGGAAGAAAGGAAAGAGATAGAGAAAGAGAGAGAGAAAGAAAGAAAGAAAGAGAGAGGAAAGGGGGAGCAAATAAGGAATGAAAGAGAGGAGGGAAGAAAGAAAAGAGATAAAGAAAGAGAAAGAGAGAGAGAGAGAAAGAAAGAAAGAAGGAAAGGGGGGTGAGCAAAGAAGGAATGAAAGAGAGGAGGGAAGAAAGGAAAGAGATAAAGAAAGAGAGAGAAAGAAAGAAAGAAGGAAATGGGGGGGAGCAAGGAAGGAATGAAAGAGAGAAGGGAAGAAAGGAAAGAGATAAAGAAAGAAAGAAAGAAAGAAAGAAAGAAAGAAAGAAAGAAAGAAAAAAAAGAAGGAAAGGGTGGGAGGAAGCAAAGAATGAATGAAAGAGAGGAGGGAAGAAAGGAAAGAGATAAAGAAAGAAAGGGGGAAGCAAGGAAGGAATGAAAGAAAGGAGGGAAGAAAGGAAAGAGAGAAAGAGAAAGAAAGAAAAGGGGAGGGGAAGGAAGAAAGAAAGGAAGGCGGGGGGAGGAAGGAAGGAAAGAGAGGAGGGAAGAAAGGAAAGAGAGAAAGAAAGAAAGGGGGAGGGGGAGGAAGAAAGAAGGGATGGGGGGGAAGGAAAGAGAGGAGGGATGAAAGGAAAGAGAGAAAGAAAGAAAAAAAGAAAGGGGGAGGGGGAGGAAGAAAGAAGGGATGGGGGGGGGGAAGGAAAGAGAGGAGGGAAGAAAGGAAAGAGAGAAAGAAAGAAAGTAGGATTAGTTATTAAGTAGATACATTGATGGATACTGAGTAGATAGATAGATGGATAGATATTGAGTCGATAAATAGATTGATAGATATAACAATTATAGTTAGATCAATCTTTATTTATTATACATTATATACTCTGTTAATATGTATAATACGAATATTTAATATTTCTGCCGCAATAGTGTCCGAGCGCCATAAATACGATTCCTATCCGGCCGATTCATGGTGCGCTGTCACATTCATTAGCAGAGATGTTATAGAAGCATATTAGCCGCGTTCTAATCTCCGCTTACTTGGCCCCGGCCCAGAGGCATTTCTGCCTGAGTTCCCCTTAAGTTAATTAAAACTTTTAAGGTCAGAGGCCAAGTACACTTTAATTGTGCTGCCTGGGAAGCCATCCCCGCCGTGCCTTGTAATAGTCATTAGAAGACATTTGTAATAATACGTGGAGAATTAATGGAAGGACGCTCGGCCCGCGTTCAATCGAGGAAGCCGGAGCTCGATTATCGGGGCAGGTGGAGTTGGTATTACCTGTTCGCATTTGTCTGATATCAATTCACTTTGTCGCATTGGATACCAAGTGCTCAGGAAGTTTTATAATAAATTCGGCTTTTAAATATACTCACAGATTAAAAATGAAATTGTTCAGAAAATGATCACAGGACATCTAAAGCCAAAATGTTTTTTCTTTTCATTTTGTATAGAGTAAGAAAGAGTTAAAACGCATCAGTTTTCTTTTTCCCATTAGAGTCATTTTACTTCCCTTAGACCCAACAGGAAGTGAGAGGAAATCTCTCCAATCTCTTCCATTGGAACAGGTGGCCCAATTGGAAGATTTCCCCTCTATTTCCATTTTCGTGACAACTAGTCCTAGTAAAGGACAGTCCTTAGGACAAATAGAGACAATAAATCTTGGCGGACAGCAATAAAAACCTGACAAATGTTCTAACCCCCTCATGACTATACACCTAAAATAAAAAATAAATTCTTTTGGCTTTCACTTTAAAGTACCCCATCTACCCAAATTCCCAGTATGTATCAAAAGAACAAAAAAGTAATAAAAGTACTGAAATGTTTACCTGTCGTGGGGAAAATTCTTCTGGCTCCCTCCATTGCTGCTTTCCGGACGAGAGAGCAACGGGAGGGTGGGGGGTTTTACTGATCAACTGACCAGGGGGGGTGGCAGGTGTTTTTTTTGCTGTCCCCCCCCCAAAAAAATGGAGCACCAGACGCCACTGGTAGGGGGAACCAAGGAACGGTGCTCGGAGGTAGGTAGGGGGCGGAGACAAGGGGTAACTTCGAAAGGGGGTGTTCCTGCACCTATTCTCTGAGAAAATACCCCTGTATATGACAGTGATTGATTCATCACCAGTCCCATTCACAGCTTTATAAATATGCCCCAGACCTTCACATGACCAACTGCCACCATGTGTATTTCTCATGTTAATGGCGACCTATCAACCTAGGATATTTTTTTTTTCCGTCCATGATATGTGTGAATTTGCAGATTTATCTTCTTATGTAATGCCGCAATGACCGCTTCAGCGGAGTTTTATAAATGGGGCCAAAGGACGTTGAGAAATTGACTCAATTAGCTTTGACTAAAGTAAGGTAATACGTTTCTGGTTGTGATATTTGTACTATGTGCGCCATGTGATTAATTAAGCGCTTCCATTCTGCAGTGTAGAGACTTTCCAGGGGGATTTGCTCTGTTGACTAAGATTTCATTGTTCAACGCAATTTTTTATTTTTATTTTATCTCTACCTACAGCCTATGGCGTCGTAGGTAAATAAAGATTAGGAGGCATTGGACATTGACATTCTGTATACTATCACAGGGAGGAAACTTTGAATGTCAGCAGCTAATCGCTGATGGTATACCCTATGCCTTACACAGTGGGCTCAATATATGGGTTTACACCTACTTTAATCCATAAAAATGTATCAAGATATGGCATAAAATGTTCAGCACTCCAGAATTCAGTGAAATTGTGTTCTAAAAATCGACATAGTTACTACCTGTATTTCTGGAATGTTTTTGTGCTAATCTAAGTCAAATGTGTTCTAGAGTCTTAAAGAGTCAATTCTCTAGCACATCCCCTTCTAGTCTTGCATGTGATACTTCTCCCCAGTTTTGGGAGTGTCTAATTACTGTCTGTGCTGGCCCAACTTATTAACCCCACCCCTCACCCCCTACATATGTATCTGTTGGGGAAGGAGCAAAGGGGAATATTATAGAGCAGGGGTCTCCAAACTTTCTGAACAAAGGGCCAGTTTACTGTTGTTCATACTTTAAGGGAGCCGTACTGTGGCCAGTGTGAGTAGAAAATGCCCTATGTCAATGGGTGTAAAGAATTCCCCATCATTGGTATTAGTGGAAGGAATATTGCTCCATTGTTGGTATTAGGGGAAGAAATAGGGTCCCATCATTGGTGTCATTGAGGAATAGGGTCCCATCATTGGTGTCATTGGGCGGAATAGGATCCAATCATTGGTGTCATTGGGATGAATAGGGTCTCAGAATTGGTGTCATTGGGAGGAATAGGGTCCCATCATTGGTGTCATTGGGAGGAATAGGGTCCCATCATTGGTGTCATTGGGAGGAATAGGATCCCATCAATGGTGTCATTCAGAGGAATAGGGTCCCATCATTGGTGTCATTGGGAGGAATAGGATCCCATCATTGGTGTCATTGGGAGGAATATGGTCTCATCATTGGTGTCATTGGGAGGAATAGGGTCCCATCATTGGTGTCATTGGGAGGAATAGGGTCCCATCATTGGTGTCATTGGGAGGAATAGGATCCCATCATTGGTGTCATTGGGAGGAATAGGGTCCCATTATTGGTGTCATTGGGAGGAATAGGATCCCATCATTAGTGTCATTGGGAGGAATAGGGTCCCATCATTGGTGCCATTGGGAGGAATATGGTCCCAACATTCGTGTCATTGTGAGGAATAGCGCCCCTTTATTGGTATCAGGGGAAGGAATAGTGACCCATCATTGGTGTCAGTGGGAAGAATAGGACCCTGCAGTTGGTGTCAGTGGAAAGAATAGTGCCCCATTTCTGGGTTCAGTGGTAGGAATAGTGACAGGAATTATGCCCCATTGTTAGCGAAGAAGGAATAGTGCCTTGTATCAGTGGGAGGAAAAGTGTTCCAAGGGCCTGATGAAGGCAAGCAAAGGGCCACATCTGTCCCCCGGGCCGCAATTTGGAGACCACTGCTATAGAGAAACCATTCTCAACCAGAGCTCCATGAAACCCCAGAGAACCTCCAGAAGTTGCTAGGGCTTCCTTCAGCTATGGCTGGTTGACCTCCCATTTGATGGTGCCCCTATAGTTCTGGGTCCAGCACCACTTGACAACCAGCAGCATGACACCACTCATCTTTTTAGCTGTCAACAAAGGTGGCATTCTGACCACCACTGTAAGGTGAGCATTCTACCTACTGGTCACCAATTTAAGGGGCATTCATTTCCCAGTGAATTCATTTTAGCAGAGGTTTCCTAAAGCCTGAAAATTATTTTAGGGGTTCATGTGGGGTAAAATGAGAAAGGCTGCTATATAGTGTTACTTCAGATTTAGAAGATTCAGCATACTTTACAAATTATTATAATGGAGTCTCTTGAGTCTACTTGGGCTTCATTCAAGATGATGGCACCCAGCAGCAGTCTTAGGGCTTTTGGATGTCTACACAAGGGGGGCTTTAACCAGTACATAACATGCATAAAGTATGGCAAATGCACATATAGGGGTTGATTTACTAAAACTGGAGAGCGTGCAAAAACTGGTGCAGCTCTGCACGGTGGCCAATCAGATTCTAACTTCAGCTTGTTCCGTTAAGCTTTGGCAATAAAACCTGGAAGCTGATTGGTTTCTATGCATAACTGCACCCGACTTTGCACTCTCCAGTTTTAGTAAATGAACCCCATAGTCTTATTGAAAGATTGCTGTTGAAATGAATGGTCTGGCAACAGGTTCTCTTAGGGGAACATTTCTTCCTGTTGACTTGTCACCTGCCAGAAATCAACATTTAAAGTGGTTCTAAAGGTTCCTTGTATTTTCTTTAAACCAATAAACATACTTACCTGCTTTGTGTAATAGTTTTGCACAGAGCAGCCCCGATCCTCCTCTTTTCGGGTCCCCTGCCGGGGCTTCTGGCCCCTCCCCCTTGCTGAGCGCCGCAAGCTGCTTGCTCATAGAATGCATAAAGGTAAAAAACCTTCACCCTTTACAAAAACTTTAAGGAGACTGAGTGGTTTTCTGCAGAGACTGACAAGCTTTGCACCGACCTCATGCTCTTGGAAGGATGTCATATAGAAAAATGGGGGTGTTTGTAGACATAGGAGTATCCTGAACCATCTCTTTATAGTCCTGATGAGATGAAGGGGATAGATTTTTACAGGAACAGGTCCTGTGTGGTCAATGCCTTTCAGACAAGGAGGATTCCAGATATAATTATGCATACATTTCTAAAGCAGGTACAAAATAAAAACATTAAAAAAAAGCATAAACCCGAAAAAAACAACAACTATATACTACGTGAATATAGTTAATTGATTTCATTGCAAAATATCTCTCCAATTCCTTCCCTTCTACTATAACCTCGAAATCTTCATGAATAAGACAGGAAGTTGCTTGGTAGCTACATTTTGGCACCTTATTGACCCGTATCATCGACGACACTCAACTTTTTGCCTTAAAGAGCTTCTATTTGTGAAGTCTGGCTTTCATCGATCTCTTCCGCTTTCTTTTTTTTCTCCCCCCCTTTGTTTTCCTTTGTCCTTTGTCAGAGCAAAAACTTAAGATGGTGTCTTCAGGCGAAGCGGAGAAGAGGCTTTAAACGCAGTGCTCTTAATAAATTTAGACAGTCTGTAAGGACAACAGCAGACTCCGGGTGTTTCAGGCAACTTCTGTCAAATGAACAGTGATGGGATTTTGTCGCTGGCGGTGGCTTCCATTTTGTGCAGTCCATGCACACACACACACACACGCGCGTGCGGAGGCTCTAGGCACTGTCTGTATCAGTAGCCTCTTCAGCCTTGTTTAAAGGGTATAGAGTAAGTGTATTTTCAGTGAGTACGTATTTTAAGTTATTATTGTAAAGTTGACCTGAAAGTCATTTTTAACCTGATTGTTTGCTGATCCGTTTTGCAAGGCTGGCAAATGAAAACAAAAGAAGAGCAAGAATGGGGCACCAAAAAACCTTGTAGAAGGAAGGCAGAAATACAACAAAAAAAGTTATATTCCTCTCTGGATAATGGTCTGGATTTACTATTAGGCACATATAGACCCCCATCTTGGGTGTAAAGAAAAATCAAATAAACCTGTGCGTTACCCATGCATAGACAAGGAAAGGGGTCACTTTTGTCACCCCCATGGCTACCTATACCGTATATACTCGAGTATAAGCCGAGTTTTTCAGCACATTTTTGTGTGCTGAAAATGCCCCCCTCGGCTTATACTCGAGTCTGTGTCCATCTTCACATTTGTGCACCTAGTCTTGGCCAGCTGTAAGTCCCCTGGACCACAAACTTGGCCAACATGTAGCCCCACTCTTCCTCTACAAGTGTGCTAAGTTTGTTGTCCGAGGGACCTACGGCCAGGGAGCACTGATTTTTCAAACCCCGGCACCCCTTTCATAGACTCCCATGTGATTTTGGGGACCCGGTACTGACTGGCCCTAGGTCCCCTGGACCTCAAACTTGGCACACATGTAGCCCCATTTTTCATCTACAAGTATGCAAAGTTTGTTGTCCAGGGGACCTACGGCCGGGGAGCACCGATTTTTCAAAGCCGGGCACCCCTTCCATAGACTCCCATGTTAAACGTCAGTCTAGTCACACAGCGCAGGAGATCAGGTAGGGAGATTGGGCACAGTGAGGCATGGACACAGTGACAGTGAGTCATGGGCACAGTGAGGCATGGACACAGTGAGGCATGGGCACAGTGAGGCACAGTGAGGCATGCATATGGGCAGTGAGGCATGGACACAGTGAGGCATGGACACAGTGAGGCATGCACATGGACACAGTGAGGCAAAGTGAGGCACAGTGAGGTATGCAGATGGACACCCAAGGCTTATACTTGAGTCAATAAGTTTTCCCAGTTTTTTGTGGTAAAATTAGGTGCCTCGGCTTATATTCGGGTCGGCTTATACTCGAGTATATACGGTACTCTATATGGCCAAAAGTAGGTGGACATCCCCAAACCAATTTTTTCATTTTGGGTATGCAAAACAAGGTCCATAATACATGGCTGTTGTGGATGAACCTGAGTGGCTTACACTGAGTCCTGACATAAGCCCTTCTGAACCTTTGGGATAAATTAGAATGCCTATTGTGAGCCAGGTCTTCTAATATAATATCCGTACCTGACCTTACCTGTTCCCTGGCTGAATGGGCAGGAATTCCCACAGACCCACTCTGAAAATTTATGGGAATGCCTCCTCAGAAGAAAATGCAAGAAACACACTCCTATGGCCACATCTGTATGAGAATTTGGTATAAGAAGGGAGCAAAAGTAGCCCACAGGTCGGACTATAAGGGTACAATGAACAGTGGAGAGTTTTCAAAATTATTACAATATTTATTTATAACAATACATGGTACAAAAAGAAAAAAAGATTTTAAAGAGTTAAAAAAGCATATATAAAATACATGGCAAAAGGTGAGCTCCTGTGCGTCAACGTGTTTCACTGTCTAGCTTCGTCAGGACACACTCAGGGATTGTTGGAAAGAAACAGGTCTCACTATCTTGAAGAAGGTCTCACCCATAAAGCTTCAAGAATTTGCATCCATTGGTATAGTAAATATTCTGGATATTCATAGGAGCCAGTGGCTCAAGAGTATCATACAGCAAGCTCTATTGTTCAAATGATTGGCTAAAAGGCCATAGAAGAATGATGCAGAGAGTATGGGGAGAGGAAGGGTGAGCGTGCGTCTTTTTCTTCTGGGGGGGGTAAGCTGGACGAACTTGTTAGTCACAATGGCCTCAAGAGTTTAAACCCAATTGGGTTGTACACCTGTCTTCTGCCTGATTGCAATGTTACTTCAATGCTTTAATGGTCATGCAAATGGAACTGACTTAAGGGGTGTAGACTCAAATTCAAGAATATATATCGGCCTTTGGATCAGTTGTTCAATATTCATACCACCACCCCCCTTCCTCTCCCCATACTCGGCATCATTCTTCTATGGCCTTTTAGGCAATAATATTAACAATAGAGCTTTCTGTATGGTACTCTTGAGCCACTGACTTCTATGAATATCCAGAATATTTGCTATAGCAATGGATGCAAATTTTTGAAGCTTAATGGGTGAGACTATCATACACGGACCCCTTTTTTCCGCAAGATAGTGAGACCTGTTTCTTTCCAACAATCCCTGAATGTGTCCTGATGAAGCTAGACAGCAAAACACGTTGACGCACAGGGGCTCACTTTCTGTCATGTATTTTATATATGCTTTTTTAACTCTTCAAAAAAAAAATTCTTTTTGTACCATGTATTGTTATAAATAAATATTGTATACATTTTGTATACTCTCCACTGTTCATTGCGCCCTTAAAGTCTGACCTGTGGGCTACTTTTGCCCCCTTCTTTTTCTTTTACGCCTTCTTCTCAGAAGAGTGGAGGATGTTATACCCAAAAAAGAAGAAGGGGGAGGTCAACAGAAACCTTTGGCCATATTGTGTATATTTCCCAGAAGAGTGGAGGCTGCTATAGCCATAAACGGGGAGTAACTTCATATTGATGGCCATGCTTGTGGAATAGGATAACCAACAAGCTGATATAGATTTCATGGTCAGGAGTCTACAAACGTTTTCTGTTCTGGCCTAAAAAACAATATAATGCACCTGCTAGTAGCTTTATCAGCAAGAAGATCCAATGCTCCCCTGACACTAGTTTCACTAAAAGTGCCAAAACTTTTCAAGTAGTTTTGGAAAGCCTGTTGAAGAATTAGAACCTCTGTCAGGTTTTGATCACTCAAAACATGAAAGCACAAAGGAACCAAATGGTGGAATAAGTCATGTATGATGCCAACATGTTTTGGAGGACAACACACTCCCTCTTCATCAGTGCTTAAATTAGTTATCAGGGCTTGAATGAACAAGACACATCTGTATTACATCCAGCCTTGTGGGTTTAACACCCCATGAGCAAAGTAAAACAAATTATTAAGGGCATGACAGTATTTTGCCTATCCAACCAGCACTGGCTTAATCCTCAGGTCAACCCTTAGGCCCCTTTCACACTGGGGCATTTTTCCTGCGATTTAGCGCTAATATTAGCGCTATTATACCGCATGAAAAATTCCTGCCTGTAGCCTTCAATGTGAAAGCCCGAAGGCTTTCACACTGAAGCGGTGCGCTAGCAGGACCGCTCCAAAAGTCCTGCTAGACGCTTCTTTACAGCGGTGAAGGAGCGGTGTGTTCACCGCTCCTTTACCGCGGCTGCCCATTGAAATCAATGGGACACCACAGTAATACTGCCCGCAAACCGCGGCAATAGCCGCAGTTTGCGGGCGGTATTAACCCTTTTTCGGCCGCTAGCGGGGGTTAAATTCACCCCCCTAGCGGCCGCATATCGCGGTAACAACGACGGTATAGCAGCGCTGAAAATCGCGCTGCTATACCGCCACCGCACCTGCCCGCCCCAGTGTGAAAGGGGCCTTAGACTAAAGTTGCCACCTCATCCCTTCAAAACTGATCACATATTAATTACACAAGTTCTGTGGCTGATTAAAGTGGTAATTAAACTCACTTACTGCCTTATGTGCATTAAATTAGCCTCAGAGCCTGTGTAATTAATATGTGATTGGTTTTAAAGGGATGAGGTGGCAACCATTTCTTAGACCTACCATAAATTACTAGATCTGACTTTGATTACTTCATTACCTCCTAGGAGGTAATTATATTGTTGAAAACTTTTGTTAACAGTTATCAAGGAGGATCTGAGTGCGACCTGGCCGCTTATTGTCTCTGCTCAGATGACAGTAAAGCCGGGCATATTCCATATTCCTCCATCCACGCTATACTGTGTGGATGGACGAATCTCCCGCTGAGAGTATAGTATTATACTCCATATTGTCAAAAGTATTGGGACAACTGTCTTTACACGCACATGAACTTTAATGGCATCCCAGTCTTAGTCCGTAGGGTTCAATATTGAGTTGGCCCACCCTTTGCAACTATAACAGCTTCAACTCTTCTGGGAAGGCTGTCCACCATGTTTAGGAGTGTGTCTATGGGAATGTTTGACCATTCTTCCAGAAGCACATTTGTGAGGTCAGGCACTGATGTTGGACCAGAAGGCTGGCTCGCAGTCTCTAATTTATTCTGAAGGTGTTCTATCGGGTTGAGGTCAAGACTCTGTGCAGGCCAGTCAAGTTCCTCCACCCCAAACTCGCTCATCCATGTCTTTATGGACCTTGCTTTGTGCACTGGTCCAAATCACTTGGTGGAGTGGAGATTATGGGGTTGTTTTTCAGGGTTTGGTCTTGGCCCCTTAGTTCCAGTGAAGGGAACTCTTAAGGCATTTTGGACAATTTTATGCTCCCAACTTTGTGGTAACAGTTTGGGGACGGCCCCTTCTTGTTCCAACAGGACTGCGCACCAGTGCACAAAGCAAGGTCAATAAAGACATGGATGAGTGGGTTTGGAATGCAGGAACTTGACTGGCTTGCACAGAATACTGAGCTCTTCAGGCCTTCTTGCCTATAGACACACTCCTAAACCTTGTTGACAGCCTTCCCAGAGGAGTTTAAGCTGTTATAGCTGCAAAGGGTGGGCCAACTCAATATTGAACCCTGTGGACTAAGACTGGGATGCCGTTAAAGTTAATGTGCATGTAAAGGCAGGTGTCCAATACTTTTGACAATATAGTGTATGTCAGAATACAGTGGGGGCTGCCAATTAGTGACTGAAGATGATTGACCAAGTCACTGTTCGGCCAAGAATTATCCACACAACTCTTTCAAGTTTTGTATCGAAAGATGTAGTGTGGTAGGGTGTCAACAGGGTCACCCACTGCTCAAATTTGAGCCAGTTCCTCAGAATTAGAACCAGTGTATGACCTGCTTAAAGGAAAGTATTAATTATATCTCTAGCTTTGGATGAAGTAGGAAAGGATTAGACTGTTTGTCAATTTTTTATTGCTGTCTGTCTCATTGTCAATAAGAAAGAAAATGAGGGGAAGTCTGATATTTTAGAGTTGTCCCCAGAACCAATGGGGACACCTGTTCTGGGGACAACTGTCTTAGAGTGGTTTTTCCCTGTCATTGGGAAATTTCTTCTTACATCTTGTTGGATCTCAGGAAGGGGAAGTGAAGGCAAATTTTCCCAAGGGACAGCAAAAAAAAAATAACCTGGCAGTGACACTCACTGGTGCGGAATGTCGCCCCCCCCCCCCCGCCCCAAATGTTGCGCCCGGTGCCACGGCCCCCCTCGCACCCCCCACGCTACGCCACTGCTGGCATGGGTGCTGTTGACAACAGTCTGAGCCCTTCTGTAGGAGCATCTGCCTATCTGTTTTCCCTGTAAACAGAGTTTTACTTCTAATTGTTTTAAATATCTGACAGGCTCACTTTAAGACTGCAGTGGCACTTTGTAAATTGGAATCCTTCTGCTGTTGATGGAACTTTTTTATTTTTCCCTTTTTTTTGCACGCAACAGATCGTCTGGCACAGTAACTAAACATTTGCACAAAGAAGCGAGAGACTTTCAATTTCTCCTGGCTGACAAACCTTAGGGACAAAGCACTCTGCATTTCACGCTGCAAGTGTAACAAGGCCAAACACCAGAGCTCAATAGGATTCTAGACCTAATTAGTACTTAATGATCTGGAGAGGCACGGGTGTCCATCACCCCCTTCCACAGCCTCTTCTCCTTCACCGCTTCTTAATTAACCTTTACGGAGGTGGCGCTGGGTTTCCAAGGAGAGTCGATCGATTCGTCTCTCTCGCTTTTTTTTTTTTTTTTCTCCCTTTTGTCTTGCCCCCCTCTGGTACACCTAGAGATGGTAGCGATAGGACAGAGACTGCCCCTGCTGTATCACTGGATGGTACATCCAATCAATGCTTATTAATGAGATACAACTTGCAAGATTGCTAATTCATGGCAGATTGGGAAAGGTCATCAGTAAATCTCATCTGTTTCAAATTAACAAGTGTAAATAAGTGAAAGCTTAAAACTTTCTTCACCTGGTTGGAAAAAATAAAAATGGTTTTGTGTTGAGTTCATGTTTTTAATGCTGTCCAAGGGTAGCATGGGCAGTTGCCCAAGGCAGTAGGGACTTATGGAGTAGAGGAACTTATTTTATTTTTTTCAAATGTTTCTTTGCTTGTCTTTGGGAATAACAATATTAGGGAACTGACATATCTCTAAATATAAAATAGACATATTTTTTTTATTACTTGAGGTGTATGAAACTGCAGCAATGTAGAAGCGTAAGTTACGAACGAGCATTAGCTCAGGCTTCATAATGTCTTATGCCTGCTCTTCCCTTTTAGGCTGCATTCACACATGAGCGTAGTGTTTTGAGCGTTTTTACCGAAGTTTTTACCGGCGTTTTGTCGCGCGAATTTGCGCCCGTAGAAACGCTCGTTGTCTCGCTAGACACTTCAATCAAGCGTTTCCATTAGATTCTATGACTCCTAAAACGCCCAAATCTGCCCGATTTGCGCGTCAAAATAGGGTCCAAAACTTGTCTGAGCTTCAGGCGTTCGGCTTCAGGCGTTTTGGAGTGGAGATGTGAACCATCTCCATAGAGAATAATGGATTTTTTCCCCTCTAGCGTTTTTTAGCTTCAGGATTCAGGCTACAAAACGCTCAGGTGTGAATGCAGCCTAAGGGGTTGATTTACTAAAGGCAAATAGACTGTGCACTTTGCAAGTTGCTCCAGAGCTTAGTAAATGAGCAAAAGCTCAGATGACTTCCATCATCCAATCATGTGCAAGCAAAAATGCATTTTTTTTTTAATTTCCCTTGCATGTGATTGGGTATTCTTTGTAAATTGATGATTTACCTAATTTACTAAGCTTTGGAGCAACTGCACTTTGCGAAGGGAACAGCCTACTTGCCTTTAGTAAATCAAGCCATTAGTGTCACATCACTATTGGGGTTGATTTACCAAAGGCAAAAAAACTGTGCACTCTGCAAAGTTGCTCCAGAGCTTAGTAAATGAGGTGAAGCTTAGTTTTGCAAAGAATACCCAATCACATGCAAGGGAAAAAAAAAAAACAGAATTTTTGCTTGCACGTGATTGGATGATGGAAGTCAGCAGAGCTTCTGCTCATTTACTAATCTCTGGAGCAACTGCTCTTGTAGGGTGCAACTTGCCTTTGCAAAGTGCACCTTCTATTTGCCATTAGTAAATTAACCCCATTATGTCAGCCCACATGGTTTCCCCTAGGTAATTTTTTAGCCCACCCTCTTGTGAAGCAAATGCGAGCCTAGTGCTCTAATCATGTGCTTAAAGAAAAAAAAAACATTGAAATCCATGCGTCCAGCTCCCTGCATATAGATTAGGGGCTGGGCGCATGGATTAGGGGGACGGCACCCCTGCACCTCCACAGGCAGTGTACCCCCCTCGTCATGTATACTGGATCTGACAGGCAGACAGTGTCCCCCCATACTGGATCTCAGTGGCGGCCGCTCCATTAGTGGCGGCCGCTCCATTAATGGAGCGGCCGCCAATGAGATCCAGTTTGGGGGGGACACTGTCTGTCTGTCAGATCAAATAAGTTACATTTCCGGCACGTGCTGGGAATGTAACCCTCACATTGGTTGTGCTCTCAACCAGACTGTCAAACCATCCAAAGGCCAGTGTCATAACTGATCACATGTGCAGCATCATGGCAGTTGTAGATTAAACAGAGGCCAAGATGGCAGCTTCCTTGGCTGAAAACGAAAGGGGGGTTTACTTCCACTTTAAGGTAGTGGTTCTCAACTACTGTCCTCAGGACCCACTAAGGCTGGGTTCACACTAGTGCGACACGACATCTGTCCTACTTTGGATCCGACTTTGCCCTGCGACATGAAGCCGACATATGTCCGACTTTCAATGAACGGGGATCCGACTTGGATCCCCGCCAATATCAGGGACTGTGTTTGGTATGAATCTTGAGGGGGAACTCCAGGCCAAATTTTAAATAAAAAACCGGCATGGGTTCCCCCTCCAGAGGCATACCAGGCCCTTGGGTCTGGTCTGGATTTGAAGGGGCGCCCCTACGCCGAAAAAACGGCGTGGGGGTCCCCCCCATAATCCAAACCAGACCCTTATCCGAGCACACAACCTGGCCGGCCGCAGGGGAAGAGGGGGGGACGAGAGAGCGGCCTCCCCTCCCTCCTGAACCGTACCAGGCCGAATGCCCTCAACATGGGGGGTTTGGTGCTCTGGGGCAGGGGGGCGACCTGCGGCCCCCCCACCCCAGAGCACCCTGCCCCCATGTTGATGAGGACAGGGCCTCTTCCCGACAACCCTGGCCGTTGGTTGCCGGGGTCTGCGGGCGGGGGGCTTATCGGAATCCGGGAGCCCCCTTCAATAAAGGGGCCCCCGGATCCCGGCCCCCCCACCCTATGTGAATGAGTATGGGGTACATCGTACCCCTACCCATTCACCTGGTGGAAAAAAATTGCAATAAAAAACCACACAGCTTTTTAAAGTATTTTATTGCACAGCTCCGGGGGTCTTCTTCCGACTTCGGGGGTCTCCGGTGTCGTCGCCGCGCTCTCCGGTTCTTTCTTCTGCCGAGACTCCGCTAACTTCTTTTTAGCTCTTTTGCTAGCGGAGGCCCGGTCTTCTCCGTCGCCTTCTTCTTCTTCTCCCGCTCTCCGGTTCTTTCTTCCGCCGGGCCTCCGCTAACTTCTTTTTAGCTCTTTTGCTAACGGAGGCCCGGTCTTCCCGTCGTCTCGTCCGGCTCTCCGTTGTCCTTCTGCCGGCCCCTCCACTAACTTCTTTAGCTCTTTTGCTAGTGGAGGAGCCGGTCTTCCCGTCGTCGCCGTCTGCGTCTTCTTCCCTCTTCTCCTCCTCGATGTTGACGCGTCGCTTCCTCTCGCTGTAATACTGGCTGTCCGCTCCGCTCCGCATTAATATAGGCTTCTCATGACATCACAGTCACATGTTCCCATGACGTCACAGTCACATGCTCCGGGGCCATGTGCCCCGAAACATGTGACTGTGACGTTATGAGAAGCCTATATTAATGCGGAGCGGAGAGCCAGTATTACAGCGAGAGGAAGCGACGCGTCAACATCGAGGAGGAGAAGAGGGAAGAAGACGCAGACGGCGACGACGGGAAGACCGGCTCCTCCACTAGCAAAAGAGCTAAAGAAGTTAGTGGAGGGGCCGGCAGAAGGACAACGGAGAGCCGGACGAGACGACGGAGAAGACCGGGCCTCCGTTAGCAAAAGAGCTAAAAAGAAGTTAGCGGAGGCCCGGCGGAAGAAAGAACCGGAGAGCGGGAGAAGAACCGGAGAGCGGGAGAAGAAGAAGGCGACGGAGAAGACCGGGCCTCCGCTAGCAAAAGAGCTAAAAAGAAGTTAGCGGAGGCCCGGCAGAAGAAAGAACCGGAGAGCGCGGCGACAACACCGGAGACCCCCGAAGTCGGAAGAAGACCCCCGGAGCTGTGCAATAAAATACTTTAAAAAGCTGTGTGGTTTTTTTATTGCAATTTTTTTCCACCAGGTGAATGGATAGGGGTACGATGTACCCCATACTCAATCACATAGGGTGGGGGGCCCGGGATCCGGGGGCCCCCTTATTGAAGGGGGCTCCCGGATTCCGATAAGCCCCCTGCCCGCAGACCCCGACAACCAACGGCCAGGGTTGTCGGGAAGAGGCCCTGTCCTCATCAACATGGGGGCAGGGTGCTCTGGGGTGGGGGGGCCACAGGTCGCCCCCCTGCCCCAGAGCACCAAACCCCCCCATGTTAAAGGGCATGCGGCCTGGTACGGTTCAGGAGGGAGGGGGGCCGCTCTCTTGTCCCCCCCTCTTCCCCTGCGGCCTGCCAGGTTGCGTGCTCGGATAAGGGTCTGGTTTGGATTTTGAGGGGACCCCCACGCCGTTTTTTCGGCGTAGGGGCGCCCCTTCAAATCCAGACCTGACCTAAGGGCCTGGTATGCTCCTGGAGGGGGAACCCATGCCGGTTTTTTATTTAAAATTTGGCCTGGAGTTCCCCCTCAAGAGCAGTACAGCACAAGTCGCATGCCAAAGTCGGATCATGCAAGACTGCGGTCCGACTTTGATCCGACTTCAATGATAGTCAATGGGCTGAGGTCGGATCAAAGTCGGACCAAAGTAGTACAGGGAGCATTCTCAAAGTCGGACCGACATGTGTCGGACCAGTTAAGACGGCTCCCATAGGGAAACATTGATTTTCACACGTCATGCGACATGAGCGCCCAATGTCGGAGCGTTTGCCGCCCCAGTGTGAACCAGGCCTCACAGGCCGAGTTTGCAAGATAACTGAAATACATCACAGGTGATATAATTTGCTGCTCAGTAATTGCAGTATTCTAGTCTGCATCTCCCCAAGGTAATACTTAAAATCTGGCCTGTTGGTATCTGGCCTGTTGGTGGGTCCTGAGGACAGGAGTTGAGAATCACTGTTTTGAGGGGTAAAAAAAGTTGAGAAAGGCCTTAGGCTAGAATGAACAAACCCTTATTTATTTATTGCACATAAAATTGTGCCATGTGAAGCTTCAAGGCCGAATATGTTGAGGAGGATTCCTAAAAACTGAAGAAGACAGAATCTGAAGCAGTTGTGCATGGCAACCAATCGTCTTCTCTCTTCAGCTAGTACAGTTAATATTTAAAAATGAAAGATAGTAGCTGATTGGTTGCCATGCCCGGTTGCTCCAGATTTGATCAATTCCTCTTGTTGCCCCCCAAAAAAGGGAACCAAACTAATCATGATGTACACCAATTCTTTAAAGCTCAACTATAAAGTGTCCTTGATGTGGAGAAGGTGCCTGCGGGCATAAAGGATCTGGATTATGAAGGAAAATCTGGACCGGGGAGGATTTAGCAGAGGAGGGGAGAACTGTTGAAAAGATTTCCTCTTTCCTCTTTCCTTTTTCGCATAGAAAAAATTCCCCTGAAGAAGACCAATAATTAAAAGGTCGAAACGCGTAGGAATATCATGTGAAACTCTATACAAGCACAAAGAGTTTATATAACATGAGTTATGTGTATTTTCCCCATCTTTGATGAGTTATGTTGCTTATGTTAGGGCCATAATTGCTTTTAATGACTCCTGTGTATTTATGGAATTACCCCTTGATACCATGACACAAATAAATAAATATTATTTTTATGTAAATGTATTGCTTCTCTATTCAAACATAAATTTTGCTGCTAAAAAAAAACCTTGAGGGATTTTCCATTTAGTACAACTGTTGAAAAGATAAGCCAGCAAGGACTGGTTTTCAGTTGATCATTCAACATGCCCCAGACAGAGCTGTTCACAACATGGATTTCCGCCAACAGTCCACGTGAACAGTCCACACTACTTCATGAACTTTCCTCAAAGTAAGTGTGTTGAATTCAATGCATCTCTGGTGAGAAACCTGCACATCTAAAGGTGTTAGATGGAATTACATTTTTCTTATTAGAATAATAGCACCCATCACCTTATTATACTAAAAGGCCAATATGGCTACAATTTAGAAATATTTCAGCAGCTGCATTGTAATAGCCTATATCCGGTGCAAGCAAGATTGCTCAAGCATTGTAGTTTCTATACTTTATTTGATCAAATGGAGACTTTTTTAGTTTGCAGCAAAACTGGAGTTTTCCTTTCAACTCGATTGAATCTCCGGCTTCGTAACTTTTGCGCCCCTCTAACTTTAGGCAATCCATTTTGAAACCTTAAAAGTGCTATTTTTCCTATTACACGGACATGCTGCTTTTCCCCCCCTAGGAAGCTGCCATATTATTTTCCCTTTCTCAGAAAGCGAGAAACAAAACACAGAATAATTATTCCTTCTACCTGGCGCTCTCCGTGTCTAGCTCTCTCTTTCAGCCACCTAGGGCATTTTACGGAGAAGGCTCCACCGCTCTTTTGACAGTAATGCATGCGTTTCTCCACTGGAAGAAAAACACCTTGTCCTTTATTTCCCGCAGAATGTTAGCAGAAAGCCATTGTATCAGCTCACTTAGGTCTCAGGGGCAGAGGAACTACATGCTCAAGCTTGCACCGGCAGGCCAAGACCTTCAGCCCTGTGGTGGCTACAGGGCTGCAGGCTGATACGGTTAGCTTTTGTCTCATCAAAGGGCTGCTGAACATAAATAACCAGCTGGTTATGAATGAGAGTTTAAGGATGTGCAGCAGGGAGAAATCAGTCTGTAGTGCGAAGAAATTGTCACAATTTGCAGCTAAAATTGGTGCCCTATATATTCCAAGCAACTTCTCCAAACAGAGAAGACCCTCCATCCCCTAGTTCCTCTGATGGGTTTCACCACTTTGGTGGGCTTTAGTCAGGGCCGTCTTTAAGGTAGGGCAAAAGGAGCAGCTGCCCTGGGCCCTGTCATTGTTGAGGGGCCCAAAGCAGCTGCCTCATACCTGCCAACTATCCCAGTTTAAATTCCCTCATCCCTTGAGGTTTTAGTCCCATGCTGTGTCCTGATATTTCAGTGTGAAGTGCTGCTACTAATGCTGCCCAGCTCTGCCCTATTGTTGTGTACAGATGACTCACCTGCAGACCCTGCGTTTTCATGTAAATACTGGCATTGATATGTAAATAGCGGTGGCATTCATATGTAAATAAGGGCGGTATTCATATGTATATCATGCCTCCCTGAGGTCATATCCACCATCGCCTATTCTGAATGCTGCCCACTGGGGAGATAAAGGGGCATGCTTGAAAGTCCTGCCTACAACTGTGGTCATTAAGCCTAACATCAGCATGTTCTACAAAGGTAAGCAAATTGCTTCTATTCCATTAGTGGTCAGTGTAAACCCCTATTACATTAGTGGTCAGTGTAAACCCCTATTACATTAGTGGTCAGTGTAAACCCCTATTACATTAGTGGTCAGTGTAAACCCCTATTACATTAGTGGTCAGTGTAAACCCCTATTACATTAGTGGTCAGTGTAAACCCCTATTCCATTAGTGGTCAGTGTAAACCCCTATTACATTAGTGGTAAGTGTAAACCCCTATTACATTGGTGGTCAGTGTAAACCCCTATTCCATTAGTGGTCAGTGTAAACCCCTATTACATTGGTCGCCAGTGTAAACCCATATTCCATTAGTGGTCAGTGTAAACCCATATTACATTGGTGGCCAGTGTAAACCCCTATTACATTGGTGGCCAGTGTAAACTTATATTCCATTAGTGGTCAGTGTAAACCCCTATTACATTAGTGGTCAGTGTAAACCCATATTACATAGGTGGTCAGTGTAAACCCATATTACATTAGTGGCCAGTGTAAACCCCTATTACATTGTTGGTCAGTGTAAACCCCTATTACATTAGTGGTCAGTGTAAACCCCTATTACATTGGTGGCCAGTGTAAACCCCTATTACATTAGTGGTCAGTGTAAACCCATATTACATAGGTGGTCAGTGTAAAGCCATATTACATTAGTGGCCAGTGTAAACCCCTATTACATTGGTGGTCAGTGTAAACCCCTATTACATTAGTGGTCAGTGTAAACCCCTATTCCATTAGTGGTCAGTGTAAACCCCTATTCCATTAGTGGTTAGTGTAAACCCCTATTACATTAGTGGTCAGTGTAAACCCCTATTACATAGGTGGTCAGTGTAAACCCATATTACATTAGTGGCCAGTGTAAACCCCTATTACATTGGTGGTCAGTGTAAACCCCTATTACATTAGTAGTCAGTGTAAACCCCTATTCCATTAGTGGTCAGTGTAAACCCCTATTCCATTAGTGGTCAGTGTAAACCCCTATTACATTAGTGGTCAGTGTAAACCCCTATTACATTGGTGGCCAGTGTAAACCCCTATTCCATTAGTGGTCAGTGTAAACCCCTATTACATTAGTGGTCAGTGTAAACCCCTATTACATTAGTGGTCAGTGTAAACCCCTATTACATTAGTGGTCAGTGTAAACCCCTATTACATTGGTGGTCAGTGTAAACCCATATTACATTAGTGGTCAGTGTAAACCCCTATTACATTAGTGGTCAGTGTAAACTCCTATTACATTGGTGGTCAGTGTAAACCCCTATTACATTAGTGGTCAGTGTAAACCCCTATTACATTAGTGGTCAGTGTAAACCCCTATTACATTGGTGGTCAGTGTAAACCCCTATTACATTAGTGGTCACTGTAAACTTATATTCCATTAGTGGTCAGTGTAAACCCCTATTACATTAGTGGTCAGTGTAAACCCCTATTACATTAGTGGTCAGTGTAAACCCCTATTACATAGGTGGCCAGTGTAAACCCCTATTACATTAGTGGTCAGTGTAAACCCCTATTACATTAGTGGTCAGTGTAAACCCCTATTACATTAGTGGTCAGTGTAAACCCCTATTACATTAGTGGTCAGTGTAAACCCCTATTACATTAGTGGTCAGTGTAAACTCCTATTACATTGGTGGTCAGTGTAAACCCATATTACATTAGTGGTCAGTGTAAACCCCTATTACATTGGTGGTCAGTGTAAACCCCTATTACATTAGTGGTCAGTGTAAACCCCTATTACATTAGTGGTCAGTGTAAACCCCTATTACATTGGTGGTCAATGTTGAAACTCCTCTTTATATTGGTAGTCGGTAAAAAAAATCAGCATTGCCATTGATTGAAACGAGAGCGAAACTGCATGGAGGGGTTTTTTTTTTTGCCCAGGGTACAATCAATATTAAAGACGGCCCTGGGCTTAGTCATAGAGTCAACTCTATTAAAAACAAGGATAGACAGCCGGAAACTCAAATCATCCAAATGCTATCATTTTTATTTACTAGAGGGCGAGTACAGAATAAGAAAGCTTTGGATATGACGAAACATGCCCAATGCCCAAAATCAAAGCTTTGGCCATGACTAAGGCCATGGGCCCAAACACATTAGCTTTCTTATTCTGTACTCACCCAGTAGCAAATAAAGATTTTCACGTTTGGATGATTCAAGTTGCCCGCCGTCTGCCCTTGTTATTGCTACAGTTTGAGTAAATGGAAGACACATATATATAAGGATCGATGGGCTAAGTAGGTACCTCATCTCTAGATTATAGAAGGCTTTGATAGAACGGTTTGATCGGACTTTACCAGTACCAGTGAAGGACATTTACAACATATTTCTAAATATTATCTTTATTACAAAAAATTGTGTATAAATGGAAGACACTGCATCTGTGTAGAGAAACCTCACCTCCTTCTTGGGGATCTGAATAAGAGTTGCTTTCTTTGCTGGAAGAGTCAACTCTATAGCCTCGTACACACGATCGGACTTCCATCAGACTTTTCCTTGGATTTTGGTCTGAAGGGCGTTGGCCGTGAACTTGTTCTGCATACACACAGCCCAACATTTTCAGCCAACATTCACCAAATCACGTGGTTTCTCATCTCTTTACCGCCACACTTTGGGCAACTTCTGCTATTGTTGTCTGATGTTTAACATTGGTTCTGAGCATGCGTGTTTGTACTTTGGATTTTAGTTGGACGGACTTGTGTACACACGATCGGATAAACCGAGGTAACAGATTTATTCAAGTTAAAGCGGAAGTAAACCCATCGATTTAAGTTTCAAAAAGCAGTTACATTCCCGGCATGCCGGGAATGCCAACTGTCACATTGGTTGTGCTCTCAACCAAACTGTCAAACCATCCAATGGCTGGTGTCTTAACTGATCACATGTGCAGCATCATGGCAGTTGAAGATTAAAAAGAGGCCAAGATGGCAGCTTCCTTGCCTGAAAATGATAGGAGGGTTTACTTCCACTTTAATTCAACCAACAATTGTCTGATGGAGCAATACACACGGTCGAATTATCCGACACAACACGTCCGTCAGACAATTATGGCCATAAAATTGGATCGTGTGTACGGGCCTTATGACGTAAGCCTCGTACACACTATCGGATTTTCATCGGACAAAGCGTAGGACTTTTGTCCGAAGGGCGTTGGCCGTGAACTTGTATTGCATACAAACGGCAAAGAATTGTCGGCCAACAAACACAAAAATACGTGTTTTTTTCCAGCTCTTTAGCGCCACCCTTTGGGCAACTTCTGCTAATGTTGTGTTATGGTGAGCATTGCTTCTGAGCATGCGTGTTTGTACTTTGGAGTGTTGTGTGATGGACTTGTGTATACACGCAATCGGATAATCCGACAACACACAATTGTTGGCAGACAATTTTAAAGCACGCTATCCCACATTTGTCCGTGGAAAATCCGACAATTGTCCGATGGAGCGTACAAACGGTCGGATTTTCTGACAACAGCCCGTCATCACACAATTTCCGTCAGATAACCCGATCGTGTGTACGAGGCTTAATGCCGCGTACACACGATCATTATTCACGGCGGTTAAAAAAACGCCGTGAATAATGACAGTAAAAACGAGGGAACCGCTTGGTTCCCTACACACGGTCGTTTTTCCCGTCATTTTTTCTCTTGACGAGAAAAACGACCGTCTGTGGGCTCCGCGGCAGTGTTTCCCTATGGGAAAACTGCCGCGGAAAAAAATGCTGGAAAAAACGATGAGAAAATTTAGAACATGTTCTAAATTTTCTCGTCGTTTTTTATGCCGTTTTTCTAGACGAGAAAAACGACATAAAGCCCACAGACGATCGTTTTTCTCGGCGAAAAAAAAAAATGCAGTTTTTCTCGTTGAGAAAAGCGGTCGTGTGTACGCGGCATTAGTCTTGGTGAGATGGGTGAAATGCATGCGTCTGGTGGGAGGGGTGAAACGCGTCAGTGAACTAGGGAGTGGTGTGTCCTCTGCTTGTTTGGAGTACTAGAGTTTGAGGGAGCAGACATTGCATTGTGTAGCTCTCTATATCGGATTGGATCGGCATTTATCAAATGGAGCCCAGAGATTACTGAGATGCATGGCCAATGAAGAGCCTGGGAACAGTTTTAGGAGTTGTGGTAGGAACATTTCACCGACCAGTCACCCACTTCCCCTTCCACAAAGCGACTCTACGGCTAAAGTTCACAGAAAGCCACATTAATTAAAAACAGTAACGGAGAGATAGAGAAAAGGAGGGGGGAGGGGGAGTTTGCCGCTGGCCTAATTAACAGGATTACTCTTAGATGAGTGCCCTTCTGACGAATGGCTGAAACCACAGCCACAGTGTTGCTTGGAAACAAGAAAAAAAAAATCATAATAAATAAGTTTGATAAATGAATTTTAATTGACATGGAGGTGTTTTTTTGGGGGGGAAATTTTGCTTTGCATACGTCTCGGTGACCTTCTCATCTCCACAGATATATCGCTATGTGCGAATGGTGAGTAGGAGCAAGCCAATGTTTCTGGATTGGTGTAATGTTTTGCGTTGTAACGTTTTTATTTTAAGTATAGTATAGAAGTAGAGCTATGAGTAAGCATGATACCCTGATGTGAAACGCGTTAGCCTTTGCCCTGCATGTCCCTTCATGTTAGATTGCTGTTTTGATGGATTTAGTTTACTTTTCTTTGGATTTTTTGGCATTTTAATAATTTCTCTTTTGTTAATAAAGCGCTTAACCAGAGTGCGGCAGTCCAGATAATTTTCTCTCTTCATGCATAGTATAGAAGCATATATAAATAAAGTGTGGTGCTGTGTTAATCACAGGAAGTGATATCAAGTGAAAAAATATTGAACTTTTAGAAAGAACAATGTGCCCTATTGAACCTCAATACGGTCCTGTGTGCCCTATGGATGAAATGCGTGGGACGTGCACTAAGAGCATAGGGTAAATATCAAATGGTGATACAATGATGGATCAAAAATGAAACCTCAATGTGGTCCTGTGTACCCTATGAATAAAATGCATGTGATGTGCCCTAGGGGCATAGGATAAATATCAAATAGTGATACAGTGATGAATCAAAATGAGACAATATAATAATGATAAATCTCTAACAAGAGGAAAAAAAAAAGAAGAAAGTGGTCCACAGGATGTGGTGGTGCCATTTTTTTTTTAAACAAGTCTCTCAATAGATGAATAGACTAATAGCAATATCAACAACCATCCTGTGTGTAGCAAAGTATAGATACAGTCCCAAATAATTCCTTGGATAGAACGCTCTCTATATCAATGGGTTATGACACCCGGGAGTGCCTTCACCGTTGGATCAGGGAAGTGAATACGGAATGAATACTCTTACCGAGTGTTGTAGATCCAGCTCACCATATAGCGGTGGATCTATCAGGTTTATGTCCACATCCGGGACTGGTAGATGGAAATCTAAGTCCGGTTGTCAATCGGCGTCTTTCGGTGTTCCAGAAAGTGTTCACAAAGGTTTTTCCACCGTAACACTCACTTCCAATGTAAAGGATCAGTATGTGACACCAAATTCCTCCATGTAAGCAATATCACCATGAAAAAAAGGGAGAAAAAATCCTCCACATAGTGTAAATCCGGATAGGAATTTATTAAAAATGGTAAAACGATAAAAAATAATCCAATACAAAGATCTCAATGAACAGTTCAATCCAAAGGAAGTAAAACCAAACAAATCCAAAATAAAACTTCAAACAAGAAAACGGCAGCTCTGAATTTCATAAATGCGTGGAGTAGGCAACCAAGGCTGGCATGTAAACCCGACGCGTTTCGTCTAATGAGACATCAACTGGGGTTTTTCCTCTTGTTAGAGATTTATCATTATTATATTGTCTCATTTTGATTCATCACTGTATCACTATTTGATATTTATCCTATGCCCCTAGGGCACATCACATGCATTTTATTCATAGGGTACACAGGACCACATTGAGGTTTCATTTTTGATCCATCATTGTATCACTATTTGATATTTACCCTATGCTCTTAGTGCACGTCACACGCATTTCATCCATAGGGCACACAGGACCGTATTGAGGTTCAATATGGCACATTGTTCTTTCTAAAAGTTCAATATTTTTCACTTGATATCACTTCCTGTGATTAACACAGCGCCACACTTTATTTATATATATTTTTGTACACTTTGTCAGGTTGTTGTGTAGGCTGCTTAATTTGATTTAAAAGTTGGCGCAATATTTTCCTATTTACTACATAGTATAGAAGCACTCTGAGACTTCCTGCTCATTCATAAACTGAAGCATAGCAAACACAGTTTACTATGCTGCAGTGGTGAATGGACACATACGTGATTGGTACTGATCACTCACTGTGTTCATTCAGGAAAGGAAGGGGCCAGTAATTGGCATCCACCTGTGTGCCGGCAGCAGCAGCTGCCGGTGGGAAAGTAGGGAAACCAGCAGTGCTGCGGGGTAAGGGGCACACGGGCATAGGCGTGCGCACAGGGTGCACCCAGGCACACCCTAATTATTTTGTACAGCACAGATTCCCCCTACAGCCCTGGCTCCCCACTCCTTCCCTCTGCAGCACCTCCGGCTTCCCTCCTCTTCTCTCCTGCCGGATGTTGCTGTGGAGATGTTTTAGGAGGAGCGAGGGAAGGGGCCGGTAAATATGTATTTATCAGCCCCTTCCCTTTCTGAATGAACATGGTGAGTGATCGGTAGTGTGTGTTTGAGCTTTGGGGTGCACACCCTAATGCAATAGGCTGTGCACACCTATGCACACGGGGGGGGGGCAGAAAGCAGATAGATTGTATAAAACGGTGCAGCCTCCCCTCCTGTTCAGCAGGTGCCTGGGCCCCCCTTTTTGAACTGCTGGGGCCCGGGCCCAGTACAGGAGGGCTGGCTGTACTGCTTTATCAGCAGCCCAGGGGTTAGCAAGCCTGTGATCATTCTCCTGTTCTAAAGGGAGGGGAGGAAATACATTCCCTCTACCTTGGAAGCTTGCTTGACAGGTCTATGAAGAGGTTTCTTCCACCAGCAGCTGAACGTAAGATCCAGGGTAACCGGGTGCTACACAGGGCTTTTTTTTTCACAGAAAATAGGTACAGGAACTCAACCACAACCCCCCAAAACCCCCTCTTACCCCCCGCCACACACACACAACCTCCAAACCGCATCACATTGTGGGTGTGGTCAAATTCCACTAACAGGGAGGGTCTTAAAGGGGCAGGATGCGGGGAGATCATCCAGTGGGGGTGTCGGCATCTGCACTGTACCCTGGGCACCTGCATCTCCCTTGCCTCCATCTTGCACTCAGTGAGAGCCATTGGGGGACAAACTGTCACTTGTAAACACAGAAGCCGGACTTCTGTGTTTAACCACTTCAGCCCCGGACCATTTTGGTTGATTAAAGACCAGGCCCCTTTTTGCGATTCGGCACTGCGTCGCTTTAACTGACAATTGCGCGGTCGTGCGACGTGGCTCCCAAACAAAATTGGCGTCCTTTTTTTCCCACAATAAGAGCTTTCTTTTGGTGGTATTTGATCACCTCTGCGATTTTTATTTTTTGCGCTATAAACAAAAATAGAGCGACAATTTTGAAAAAAAATGACATATTTTTTACTTTTTGCTATAATAAATATCCCCAAAAAATATATAAAAAAAAAACATTTTTTTTCCTCAGTTTAGGCCGATACGTATTCTTCTACATATTTTTGGTAAAAAAAATCGCAATAAGCGTTTATTGATTGGTTTGCACAAAAGTTATAGTATCTACAAAATAGGGAATAGTTTTATGGCATTTTTATTAATATTTTTTTTTTTTACTAGTAATGGCGGAGATCAGCAATTTTTATAGTGACTGTGACATTATGGCGGACACATCGGACACTTTTGACACATTTTTGGGACCATTGATAGGGTGACCAGACATCCCCGGTTTCAGAGGACAGTCCCCGAATTGAGGACACTGTCCCCGGACCAAGTCTGTCCCCAGTTTTGTCCCCGGATTGGATTTGAACAGGGGCTGGGGCAATTTCAAAGACAGTCAGTGCAGATTAAAAAAAAAAAAATCTGAATTATGCATCCCCCTCCGCTGCTCCTACTAGCTTAGGGGGGTATTTTTTCCATTATCTGTGCCCCTTTCTGATGATCATGTTCTGGTCGGAGCGGAGGGAATATTTCTTCAGTTTCGGGCGCCCATTCAGCTCCGCTCACATATTCTTCTGCCTTGGCTCAAGTCCCGGCCAGCCCTCTGCCTGCTTATCTCCTTGCCTTCCCTGGAGGAGTGATCTTCCTCCGCTCCCCACCCAGTAGTAGCCGGGGCCCGGAGAGTAAGACTTGACAGGCTGTGAGGCGGGCGGCGATGGGCAGAGAGTCGATGATTGCCGCCATTACTAGTAAAAAAAATGTCGGATTTAATTAAAAAAATCTGGTCACCTTATACTAGGAAGAACGGGGAAAGGTTTGTTTACACTTACCTCTCCCCGTTCTTCAGCTCTGTGACCCGATCGCGGGACACCAGCGGCGATCGGGTCCGCGGGTCTCGCAGGCGCAGTCACGGAGCTTCGGACCGGGTTGCGAGCGTGCCGCCGGCGGCGCGTGCGCGACCCACGGACAGGTTCTTAAAGGGGACGTACCTGTGCGCCCTTGTGCCTGTCCGTGCCATTCTGTCGACGTACATCGTCGCGCGGCGGTCCTTACGTGGTTAAAAGTGATAGAGGTGAACAGGAAGCAGAGGACCTGAGCCAGAGGTGGGGGAACTGAGTTCCACCAAGTTCCAGCTGAAAAATAAAGCCCTGGTGCTACACAAATGTGGCATCATCCATTGGAGGCAGATTCATCCAACGTTTCCCAATGTTTCTTAGTGGGTCTCAAGCCTCTTATCATGCAGTCCTGTACTTTGATTATGTCTGAGAATCACAGACGGTGGTATTTGGAACCAGTGAACACGTTGGCTTGCATTTCCCCAACTCACAATTACACTCTGTGTATTACTGTGTTGATGGGCACCATAGAAATGAACAACACAACATACTGGTACTTACCAAGAATATTATCCTTTATCCCAGGACACCATTAATGTTTTGTATGTCCTACGTCTAAGTGGGTGTCTAAGTAGCGCTAGCTAAGCCTAATACAAACAATGAGAATAATAATAATATAACAACACAATCAGTATTAAAAAAGTGTTTGGTTACACCATATCTAAAGCCCTGTACACACAATCGGATTTCCTATGGATTCTAATCCGATGGATTTTTCCATCGGAAATCCGATGAAGCTGACTTCCATTAGTCTTGCCTACACACCATCAGTCAAAAACCTGACCGTCCCAAACGCCGTGACGTAAAACACTCCGACAAGCCGAGAAAAATGAAGTTCAATGCTTCTGAGCATGCGCCGACCTGATTCTGAGCATGTGTGGGTTTTTTGTCCGATGGAGTTCCACACAGACGATCGGAATTGGCTATCGTTTTTTTTTCCCATCGGATAAATTTAAAACATGTTCTATTTTTTCTCACCGATGGAAAAAAGACCGATGGGGCCCACACACGATCGGTTTGTCCGATGAGAAAAGTCCATCGGACTGTTTTCATCGGTAAAACCGATCGCGTGTACACGGCATGAGTCAATATAAATGGTGATAATAAAGTCCCATCTAAGTGCATATAGAAAAAAGTCCAATGATTGGGATAAGTCCGTGAGCATAAATATACATAAGTGAAGTGATTATCAATGACGTCTTCCACCACCACATACAATGTGCCAGCACCACATGGAATGCGCGCTTACCACAAGGCAAGCAAGATGAGCCTGCGGCTAAATACCCAGCCAGGGCCTTTATTCAGGGGGTTTTCTGAAGAGGCAACTTCGGATGGGCCAATGAGCGGAAGAAAAATATGCAGCAGTCTGGCTGGATTATCTTGATCGTTCAGGTCTCATAAGCGGTGGTAAAACGCTACCAAAAGGAAAAAGGAACTCACCATAGTGTAAATCAGGTAAAAATTTAATTTAGGCCCCTTTCACACTGGGGCGGGGAGGTGCACTGGCGGTATAGCGGCGCTATTTTTAGCGCCGCTATACCGTATTTTTTACCGCGATATTCGGCCGCTAGCGGGGTGATTTGAACCCCCGCTATCGGCTGAAAAAGGTTTAAGACCGCCCGTAATGCGCCTCTGCAGAGGCGCATTGCGGGCGGTATTACCGCGGTTTCCCATTGCTTTCAATGGGCAGCAGCGGTAGAGGAGCAGTAAACACACCGCTCCTTCACCGCTGCAAAGATGCGGCTAGCAGGACTTTTGGAGCGGTCCTTCTAGCGCACCGCTTCAGTGTGAGAGCCTTTGGGCTTTCACACTGAAGACTGCAGGGCGCGATTTTTTCAGGCGGTATGGCAGCGCTATTTTTAGCACTAAACCGCCTGAAAAACGTGTCAGTGTGAAAGGGGCCTTATTAAAAGTAATAACACACTTACAGCAGTAAGATGAATTAAGAGCAACAAAAAGCCGGCCGGCTAGCGAACGCCTGTCCGCTCAGACACACAAATGCGATGACGTCAGCACGCCAACTCCTCCCGATGCGCGTTTTGTCATAAAGTGACGTCGTCTTGAGGCACAGTAAGATGAATTAAGAGCAACAAAAAGCCGGCCGGCTAGCAAACGCCCGTCTGCTCAAACATCCTTTTTTCATTTTTACCCAGGGTGTATCTCACTTCTAGCTGCTGCTTATCGGGTTCATGTTTAGTCATTTAATTTATGTTAGCGCAGTATTTTTTCTATTACCATAGTCTAAGTGGGTGTGCCCAAATCACAACCACCTAATGGGTTGGTCCTGTTCAGAGCTCACCTCTAAATACACGAGGATCTCCCATCATGCCCGGTTTTTGGGTTGGGCCCTGCCAGGACCTCATCTCTAAATAGGCAATGATGATAATGTCTATATGCGTGGGCAGGGTCAGTGGGTCTTAAAGTCCAGCCCCCGCAGATATGGGTCCATGGTGGTTTGAGGTTCTGTGCTGCGTGCACGCTCACTGAAGGCTCCCAGTACTGTCATTAACTACTCTAAAGCCTAATACACACAATCGGATTTTCTGCGAACAAAGCGTAGGACTTTTGTCCGAAGGGCGTTGGCCATGAACTTGTCTTACAATTGTCGGCCAACAAACACGAAACTATGTGGTATTTCAGCTCTTTAGCGCCACCCTTTGGGCAACTTCTGCTAATGTTGTGTTATGGTGAGCATTGCTTCTGAGCATGCGTGTTTGTACTTTGGAGTTTTGTCCGATGGACATGTGTACACACGATCGGATAATCCGACAACACACATTTGTTGGCGGACAATTTTAAAGCCTGCTATCCAACACTTGTTGGCGGAAAATCCGACAACAATTGTCCGATGGAGCATACAAACGGTCGGATTTTCTGACAACAGCCTGTCATCACAGAATTCCCATCAGATAATCCGATCGTGTGTACCAGGCTTTAGTCTCTGTTTATGATTGGGAACCAGTGGGATGGGTTCCTGATTATGTGACCTCTGTTAGAGCCAATCACAGTGATCATATGATTGAAAGGGGTTAATAATATTACGAGGATTTGTTTTTAAGGAAAGCTAAAATAAAAAAATAAAAAGAATAAAAAAAAATGTAAGAAAAAGAAAAGGAAATGTCTCTAAGTAAGCCCAAAAATCCTCCATCCTAAATCTTTTCTTGGTTTTACACTGTAGTTGTTGATTGGTGGTCTGTCCGTTGTTAGGGATGCTGCAGGTGAACGCAGTAAATTCTCCAGGGTAGCGGAGAAGGTTAAGGTTTTTTTTTTTTTTTTTTGTTATTTAATTTTGCTACTTTTATTTGGAAAGTGTCGATCGCGGGGCCACATGGATTTACTGCAACGAGAGACGCCAATTATGCCGGCCAGGCGGATTTGGTGAACATCTGTGTCTTCGGGCGCCATGTAGAAGAGGAATAAGTCTGGAGACGTGCCTGTTTCATCTTCAGCTTCCGCAGAAGAGGTTGGAAATCTGTAAAAGGCTTCTGCGGATCTCACGGCGGATATCCAGCTTAAGTCTCATACCTTTCAGACAAACAAGCCTGGAATGGCGCATCTGACCAGATCAGCCCATACATATAAAACCCGCGTACTCCGCCTGAGCCCTCCTCCCAGCCCAGAACATCCAAAGAAGGATGCCGGGCTATGGAAACACATGGAAACACCGCACAAGAGAAATACACAAGCTGTTGTTGGCCTTCCCTGAAAATGCCAGTTACCTGGCTAACATTCCAATCCTCAATATTCTGTGTATTCTTAATATACCTATTCTGGGTCAATAAAAGCATTGACAGACATGTAAATGACATGACCCAGATATCTATCTATTCTTTCCTGTCTGTCTATCTATCTATCTATCTATCTATCTATCTATCTATCTATTCTTTCTTGTCTATCTATCTATCTATCTATCCTTTCTTGTCTATCTATCTATCCTTTCTTGTCTATCTATCTATCTATCTATCTCTATTTATTTCACAATCCATCCATGTCTATCTTTATATTTTCAATATATCTATCTATCTAAATCTATCTATCTAAATCTATCTAAATCTATCTATCTATCTATCTATCTATCTATCTATCTATCTATCTATCTATCTATCTATCTATCTATCTCTCTATCTATCTCTCTATCTATCTCTCTATCTCTCTATCTATCTATCTATTTATCTATATATCTGACATCCATCCAATTCTATCTATCCATCCTTTATTATCTATGTATTTGTCAGTCTAAACATCCATCCATATTCTATCTATCTATTTACAATCAATCTATCTATCTATACTTTCTTGTTTTTCTTTCTATCTATCTATCTATCTATCTATCTATCTATCTATCTATCTATTTAACATCCATCCATATCTATCTAGCCATCATTTCTTATCTATCTATCTATCTATCTATCTATCTATCTATCTATCTATCCTTTCTTGTCTATCTATCTATCTATCTATCTATCTATCTATCTATCTATCTATCTATCTATCTATCTATCTATCCTTCCTTGTCTGTCTATCTATCTATCTATCTATCTATCTATATATCTATCTATTCTTTTTTGTCTATCTATCTATCCTTTCTTGTTTGTCTATCTATATATTCTTTCTTGTCTATCTATCTATCTATCTATCTATCTATCTATCTATCTATCTATCTATCTATCTATCTATCCTTTCTTGTTTGTCTATCTATCTCTATTTATTTGTCAATCCATCCATGTCTATCTTTATATTTTCAATATATCTATCTATTTAAATCTATCTATCTATCTATCTATCTATCTATCTATCTGACATCCATCCATATCTATCTATCCATCCTTTCTTATCTATCTATGTATTTGTCAGTCTATACATCCATCCATATTCTATCTATCTATTTACAATCAATCTATCTATCTATACTTTCTTGTTTTTCTTTATATCTATCTATCTATCTATCTATTTAGCATCCATCCATATCTATCTAGCCATCATTTCTTATCTATCTATCTATCTATCTATCTATCTATCTATCTATCTATCTATCTATCTATCTATCTATCTATCTATCTATCTATCTATGTATTTGTTAGTCTATACATCCATCCATGTCTATCTATCTATTTCCAATCAATCTATCTATCTATCTGTCTATCCATCTATCTATCTCTATTTTATTTGTCAATTAATCCATCCATCCCTGTCTATCTTTTCACAACGTATCTATCTATCTATCTATCTATCTATCTATCTATCTATCTATCTATCTATCTGTCTATCTATCTACCTATTTAAATTCTATGTATCTATCTATCTATCTATCTATCTATCTATCTATCTATCTATCTATCTATCTATCTATCTATCTATCTATCTATCTATCTCTCTCTTTGTTACTCTCTCAATTACATCCAATGATTTGGAGGTTTCCATGGAACGGAGGACATTAGGATGCTGGTCCCAGATTAAAACTCTTAAGTGATTTTTCATTAGTAAGATTTTTTTCCTCCCTTTCGTCCTACTTAATTAAGTTTTGTGTTTACTCGCAGGCATTTATCAATGAGCTTCCCCGGGTTCTGCAACAGACAAATTACGCCGGACCCACAGACACAAAAGATAGAGTCTAACCGTTGTTTGAAAAATTGATAATTAAAAAAAAGTTAACTTTTTTCCACTTCTTCATAGCAGCCAGTGAAGAATTAATTTATTTTAGGATTTATTTTTTTCTGCATATTTTCAAGTTAAAAGGAAATGCAGTTAATTCACATATTTTACTGCTTTATAATGTAATGGCGTACATTAATTGACTTAGGTAGTTATGATTGTAGACAGTACAATGGGCATATTTCTGGTTTAATGCATATTCATGCATTACCTAAATTTACACCCCCAACCTCCCTCTTCCCATCTAGATCACATCTCTGCATTATTTTATTATATATTCTTTACACCTGCCTAAAACGTTTGTACAGTACTGTGTGTGTATATATATAAATACACACACATTTATATCAATATCAATAGGATGGGTCCATATCACAGGGTTACAAACAAAAGAGAGTAGGGTGGACTTATGCTCTAGGACAGAGGTCTCCAATTGGTTTCATTGGGAGGAATTGTGCCCCATTGCTGGAATCACATGGAGGAAGTGTCCCCTATCATTGGTGTCTTTGGACCCAATTATTGGTGTCATTGGAACAAATTGTTCCCCCTTGTTGGTGTCATTGGGAGGAATTGTGCCCCATCGATGATGTCATTGGAAGGAATTTTGCCCCATCATTGGTGTCATTGGGAGAAATTGTGCCCAATCATTTGTGTCAGTGGGAGGAATTGTGCCCCATTGCTGGAATCACTGGGAGGAAGTGTCCCCTATCATTGGTGTCATTGGACCCAATTATTGGTGTCATTGGAAGAAATTGTTCCCCCTTGTTGGTGTCATTGGGAGGAATTGTGCCCCATCGATGATGTCATTGGAAGGAATTTTTCCCCATCATTGGTGTCATTGGGCCCTATTGTTGGTTTCATTGGGAGGAATTGTGCTCCATTGCTGGAATCACTGGGAGGAAGTGTCCCCTATCATTGGTGTCTTTGGACCCAATTATTGGTGTCATTGGAAGAAATTGTTCCCCCTTGTTTCTGTCATTGGGAGGAATTGTGCCCCATCGTTGATGTCATTGGAAGGAATTTTGCCCCATCATTGGTGTCATTGGGCCCTATTGTTGGTTTCATTGGGAGGAATTGTGCCCCATTGTTGGTGTCAGTGGGAAGAATTTTGCCCCATCATTGGTGTCAATGGGGGGGAATTATGCCCCATTGTTGGTATCAATAAATGAAATGGTGCCCCAAGGGCCATAAAAAAGGCAAGCATAGGGCCACATCTGGCCCTCGGGCCGCAGTTTGTAGACCACTGCTCTAGGACAATGTCTGGATAAGAGAACTGAGATCCTGAGCAGGAAGTATTCCCTATATGTATCAAACTTTTTGCATGTGAAATACAGTAAAGAGTATGAAGTGGGTGTGTCTAGGAATACCAAACTAATGGGCAAAAGGTGTTCCTAGATTACTGGGTTACAAACTAAAGGGATTGGGTGCAGACAAGTGCTCTACAATGAGATCCTGATAAGGAAATCTTCCCTATATGTATCAAACTTCTTGCATGTGAAACACAGCAAGGAGTCTGCAGTGGGTGTGTCTAGGAATATCCAACATATGGGTAAAAGGTGTTCCCAGATCTCCGGGTTACAAAAAAAAAAGCGAGCAAGGTAGACTTGTGCACTACGACAACATCTGGATTAAAAACAGATCCCGAGCAGCCATCCTTCGACTCCCCTATGCATTCCACAACTTCTTCTTTGCCTGAAGAAAAACCTTGAACTGAATTTTAGTAAAAACACGTTAAAACTTACGTGAAATTTTGCTTTGAGGCCCATGTCCTGAAAATATAATAATCCATGTAAATTTGGCTTCTCTTTAATATCTCACAAGTGATACTTCCTAAAAATGCAAGACAGCTCCCCCCTTTTAATGAAAACATCCCCCCCCCTACGTGCCGGCCCCTGTGTACCTCATTCCGCGTGACGCGTCCGCCCGTCAATAAACATTAGGTTACCTCCGCGAAGTCGAAAGAATGGATTTATTAAAAAAAAAAAAATCTTATCTGGAGCGTTTGAATTTCAATAGCGGGGGGAATTTGCATATTTTAACAATAACTTCCAATCTTCCTGTCTGATCTGAGCCGGGCTCGCGGTATACATCTCCTCGTGTTGAATAGATTATCATCGCTTTAATAAACCCCGCGTAATATGCAGGTATAACAATGGTACTTCAACGCATATAGCGAGCATTAAAGTTCTTCGTGGGAATAAAAGGGGGCTTTGCTAACTAGTGATTAAGTTGATATCTCTCTACTTTTTTTTTTTTTGGCGCTGAATACATGATTAAAGAGCGCATATTGCGGTCTCGTCAATCTCGCTTTAGCTTGTTAAGGCGGCGGTTTTCAGATCCGGCATCCCTTTTTTTTTTTTTCGATGACAATGGATGTTGGAGAGAGCTCGTCGCCGAGGACGGCGGGCCCAGGTAAGGCTTTAATAAAGTCTTATTCATTTGCGGAGCACAAGGTCTCCCTAATTGCAGCAATTAGTCACCCAGTTACATCTCTCTCCAATTCAGCGCCTTTGCCGAGGCTCCGTCCCCTCCGCCTTCATTTGCATATTAAAAAATGTTGAAATCAGACAAGGAGACTATTCAAATTTATGGAAATTTGCGCACAATTTTCCCTCCGTCGTCTTTTGTGGCGGGCATCTCAAGGGGCGTAGAGAGACCGGTGATTAATAGGTGGGATCTTTATAATGTAGGGCGAAGTTTTAATGATTGCGCCTTTTTTCTTTCTTTTTTATGTTATCAGCTATTATGTGTTGCTTTCTTCTTTTTTCTAAATCCTCTTAGACGTACTGAAGTGATCAGGATTTCATAACAGTAAGTCTTGGCTGCCCAACCTGTGGCCCGAGGGACGCATGCAGCCCTTTGGTATTTGAAGTGGCGTCCGTTGACCTCAAGAGCCTGTAGTGGGAACCCTGATTAGGGTATTAGCAGAGATATCTTCTAGGATCATGTAACATGTTCCCAGTTTCGTATTGTCTTCTACAGCATCTCCCCAACCAGCAATGTATCCTGTCCACACTCGCTGACCCTCATTTCCTCTAGGTCTGCAGCCATGGATGAGCGAGTTTGGGGTGGAGGAACTTGACTGGCCTGCACAAATGTCTATGCTGACGCCTTAAAGAGGAAGTAAACCCCCCCCCCCAAAAAAATGGGATAAAATAAGACCCTGCAAGAGAAAGGCATAATGAGCTAGTATGCATAGCATACTAGCTCATTATGTGGCACTTACCTGAAATCGAAGCCCCCAAAGTCCTTCTCGTTCTCCTCCCCCGCCGCCATGTCCCCTCGGAGCTTCTTCCTGGTATCGCCGCTCCGGCGCAGTGATTGGCCGGAGCGGCGATAACGTCACTCCGTGCATGCGTGCAAGAGCCGTAAAAGCCGGCTTTATCATTCATAAAACCGGCATTTACAGTGCGCCTGCGCCAATGTGTACGGCGTGCATGCACCGTACACATCGGTGTACTCTTTTTTTGCAAATATCTCCTAAATCTTGTAGGTTTAGGAGATATTGAAAACACCTACAGGTAAGCCTTAATCTAGGCTTACCTGTAGGTGCAAGTTGCAAGAGTGGGTTTACAACCACTTTAAGAGTTTCCTTCACTGGAACTAAGGGGCCAAGCCCAACCCCTGAAAAACATCCTCTCACCATAATCCCCCATCCAACAAATGATTTGGATTAGTGCACAAAGCAAGGTCCATAAAGACATGGATGAGTGAGTTTGGGGTGGAGGAACTTGACTGGCCTGCACAAATGTCTTGGTAGGCTGACGCCTTAAGAGTTTCCTTCACTGGAACTAGAGGGCCAAGCCCAACCCCTGAAAAACACCCTCACACCATAATCCCCCCTCCACCAAATGATTTGGACCAGTGCAAAAATCAAAGTCCATACAGACATGGATGAGCGAGTTTGGGGTGGAGGATCTTGACTGGGCTGCACAGAGTCCTGACCTCAATCCCGATAGAACACCTTTGGGATGAATTAAAGCGGAGACTGCGAGCCAGGCCTTCTTGTCCAACGTCAGTACCTGACCTCACAAGTGCATTTCTGGAAGAATGGTCAAACATTCCCATAGACACACTCCTAAACCTTGTGGACAGCCTTCCCATGCTGTGTTCTGCAGCATTTCCCCAGCCAACAATGTATCCTTTCCCCCTCTCTGACCCTCATTTCCTCTATTAGGTCTGTAGTCTGGCAGTCCTCTCAAGCATTACATTCACTATATTATCAAAAGTATTGGGACACCTGCCTTTACACGCACATGAACTTTAATGGCATCCCAGTCTTAGTCCGTAGGTTTACACACCTGCGTGTAAAGGCAGGCGTTCCAATACTTTTGACAATATAGTGAATGCAATGCTTGAGAGGACTGCCAGACTGCAGACCTAATAGAGGAACTGAGGGTCAGAGAGTGAGGACAGGATACATTGTTGGCTGGGGATATATTCTGCAGAAGACAATACTGTCCACATTGAAGGCTGCCCACAAGGTTTAGGAGTGTCTATGGGAATGTTTGACCATTCTTCCAGAAGAGCATTTGTAAGGTCAAGCACTGATGTTGGATGAGAAGTCCTGGCTCGCAGTCTCCGCTTTAATTCATCCCAAAGGTGTTCTATCGGGATGAAGTCAGGACAGTCAAGTTCCTACTCTCCAAACCCGCTCGTCTATGACTTTATGGACCTTGCTTTGTGAACATCTCACGGAGCTCTGTTCAATCCATCAACCGAAAATGGAAAGCGTATGGCACAACTGCAAACCTACCAAGACATGGCCGCCCACCTAAACTGACAGGCCGGGCAAGGAGAACATTAATCAGAGAAGCAGCCAACTGGTAACTCTGGAGGATCTGCAGAGATCCACAGCTCAGGTGGGAGAATCTGTCCACAGGACAACTATTAGTCGTGCTTCTCCACAAATCTGCCCTTTATGGAAGAGTGACAAGAAGAAAGACATTGGTGAAAGAAAGTCATAAGAAGTCCTATTTGCAGTTTGTGAGAAACCATGTGGGGGACACAGATCAGTCAGATGAGACCAAAATTGAACTTTTTGGCCTAAAAGCAAAATGCTATGTATGACAGAAAACTGACACTTCACATCACCCTGAACACACCATCCCCACTGTGAAACATGGTGGTGACAGCATCATGTTGTGGGGATGCTTTTCTTCAGCAGAGACAGGGAAGCTGCTCAGAGTTGATGGGAAGATGGATGGAGCCAAATACAGGGCAATCTTAGAAGAAAACCTGTTAAGCCCTGTACACACGGCCGGGAATCCCGTCAGGAAAAAAACGTTGGTTTTCCTGACGGGATTCCTGGCAAGCTTTTCTTGCTCGCCGAGTGTACACATGGCACATTCAAAAGAACCTCCGTTCTTTTGAATGGCAAGAACGTGGTGACGTCATCGACTACGACGAGCATGCCATCTTGCTTCACCCTACACTACCCTTGTAAGCTACCGTGCATGCCTCGAAGTCTCATTGGTCATGCGCGGGTTTACCTGGAGACAGGTAAGCATGCACACGCATGGTTTTCTCGTCGGGAAACAGGCCGACGAGAATCACAATGAGAAAATAGAGAGCGGGTTCTCTATTTTTCTCGTAGAGATTCCAGGTAGTTTTCCCGGCGAGAAACCATACACACGACCAGTTTTCTCTGCAAAAAGCTCTCCCAGCAGTTTTCTTGCCGAGAAAAACGGCCGTGTGCACGAGGCTTGAGAGTCTGCAAAAGACTTGTGACTGGGGCGGAGGTTCACCTTCCAGCAGGACAACGACCCTCAACATACAGCCAGAGCTACAATGGAATGGTTTAGATCAAAGCATATTCATGTGTTAGAATGGCCCAGTCACAGTCCAGACCTAAATCCAATCGAAAATCTGTGGCAAGACTTGAAAATTGCTGATCACAGACGCTCTCCATCCAATCTGACAGAGCTTGAGATATTTGGCAAAGAAGAATGGGCAAAAATGTCCCTCTATAGATGTGCAAAGCTGGTAGAGACATCCCCAAATAGACTTGCAGCTGTAATGGCAGTGAAAGGCGGTTCTTTAAAGTATTGACTCCGGGGGGCGCCATACAAATGCACCCCACACTTTTCACATATTTATTTGTAAAAAAATGTGAAAAAACGTTTATCATTTTCCTTCCACTTCACAATTATGTGCCACTTTGTGTTGGTCTATCACATAAAATCCCAATAAAACCACGGGTTCCATTTTTTTTTTCAAGTAGATGGTTTACACACTCAGACCACCTCTTAAACCCTGTATAAAGAATATTTTTCCTGACCAAAATCACTCAGGAATGAAAAGATATCCATTTTCTTAATTACCACCTGATTATTTGATTGCAAGTTGAATAAGTTAGATGTAATAAACTTTTAGCCCACTGTATTTTTTGTCCTAAACCTCAATAATAATGATTCCTATACACTGTATTTCTCTGGATTTATGATATAATGACTTGTACCATTATTTTATACCTAATAAAAAGTTTGTAAAAATAACTAAAAATAACTAAATAAATCCCAATAAAATACATTAAATTTTTTGGTCGTAACATGAAAAAATAGGGAAAATTTCAAGGGGTATGAACACTTTTTCAAGGCAGTGTAGGGATGTGGTGCCCAATGGTCATCACCTGCACCAACAATTTATATTATATAAGCAAACACACTTTCATTTTAAAAACGTACCCTCAAACAAAATGTTATCGGCTTCAGACAGAAAAATAAAAAATAAAACATACATTTACACACATAAAAAAAAAAACACCAACAAGTTATATTATATAAAAAAAATACACTTTAAATAAAATATGTTATTGGTTTAAGACACAGACACTTTAAATGTAATTGCACCAACAATTTATATTATATAAGCAAACACACTTTCATTTTAAAAACGTACCCTCAAACAAAATGTTATCGGCTTCAGACAGAAAAATAAAAAATAAAACATACATTTACACACATAAAAAAAAAAACACCAACAAGTTATATTATATAAAAAAAATACACTTTAAATAAAATATGTTATTGGTTTAAGACACAGACACTTTAAATGTAATTGCACCAACAATTTATATTATATAAGCAAACACACTTTAATTTTAAAAACGTACCCTCAAACAAAATGTTATCGGCTTAAGACAGAAAAAGACACTTAAAAAAAATTACCCAATGGTCATCACCTGCACCAACAATTTATATTATATTAGCTAACACACTTTCATTTTAAAAACCGACCCTCAAACAAAATTTTATCGGCTTCAGACAGAAAAATAAAAAATAAAAGATACATTTACACACACAAAAAACAAACAAAAAACAAACACCAACAAGTTATATTATATAAAAAAATACTCTCCAAATAAAATATGTTATTGGTTTAAGACACAGACACTTAAAAAAATAAAAAATACCCAATGGTCATCACCTGCACCAACATATTATATTATATAAGCAAACACACTTTCCTTTTAAAGACCGACCCTCAAACAAAATTTTATCGGCTTCAGACAGAAAAATAAAAAATAAAACATACATTTACACACACAAAAAAAAACAAAAAAAAAACAAACACCAACAAGTTATAATATATAAAAAAAATACATTTTAAATAAAATATGTTATTGGTTTAAGACACAGACACTTTAAAAAAAAAAAATTACCCAATGGTCATCACCTGCACCAACAATTTATTTTATATTAGCTAACACACTTTCATTTTAAAAACCGACCTTCAAACAAAATTTTATTGGCTTAAGACAGAAAAATAAAAAATAAAACATACATTTACACACACAAATAAAACAAATAAAAAACAAACACCAACAAGTTATATCATATAAAAAAATACTCTTCAAATAAAATATGTTATTGGTTTAAGACACAGACACTTAAAAAAAATAAAAAAGACCCAATGGTCATCACCTGCACCAACAATTTATATTATATAAGCAAACGCACTTTAATTTTAAAAACGTACCCTCAAACAAAATCTTATCGGCTTCAGACAGAAAAAAAAACAAAAAAAAAACACATTTATTTACACACAAAAAAAAACAACAAGTTATATTATATAAAAAAATACACTTCAAATAAAATATGTTATTGGTTTAAGACACAGACACTTTAAAATAAAAATAAAAATGGTATTGGCTTCAGACCAATAGGATCTGTTTGTTTCCTTTCTATATACTAGATACCTTTCGTTTGCTGCCAGTTTATAGTCTTTTTTTTTTTTTTGATCATTTACATGATAGTTTTTGCCAGTGGTTAGACCTAGAGTTGATTTGTATGGGCTGCCTTTAAAAATATATCTCTGCAGAGCAAGTCTGTAAACTTTAGCTGTTTTATATGGAAAGCAACAGAACATATTTCAGATTACTGTAAATTCCAGACGTATTTTTTATTTATTTTTTATTTTTTAGCACATAAAGCATTATGGAATAGAGAAGACCGTTGTCTATGTAGGCTCTACTATACGATAAGACGGATGAAAAACACTTAGATATCATTATATCTTGTAAATATATCCTCAGCGTTCCAGGATGGCTCACACGCAGCGTATATATATATATATATATATATATATATATATATATTTCCAAATGTGTCATTTGATGTTTTAGCACTGGCCGTTGTAAAAATATATATATGGTTTTTGTTTTTTTCTTGGGTTGTGTTACAATTTATGGCGGGTGTTTTATGGCCAGAGAAGGCTGAAAAGTAAATAAGAGACGAAGAAACGGCTATTGTATCCCATTTATACGGGAACCGTTCTACCCTGAGATGATTTCTAGTAACAAGGACGCTGATGGCGGAAGCATTTGGAGTAAGTGCAAAGCGCCAGGTCAAGTCAAGCTGTATTCATTACAATTGTGCAAATATAAAGGAAAATCTTTTTTCTTTATTTTTTTTCCTGCACATGATTGGATGATTAATCACTTCAATACTGGACACTTTCGCCCCTTCCTGCCCAGGTCAAGTTTCAGCTTTCAGCGCTGTCACACTTTGAATGACAATTGCGCGGTCATGCAACACTGAACCCAAACTAAATTTTTATAATTTTCCTCCCACAAATAGAGCTTTCTTTTGGTGGTATTTGATCACCACTGGGGTTTTTATTTTTTGCTAAACAAAAACTAAAAAATACTAAATTTTTTGGAAAAAAATAAGTTTTTCTTAGTTTCTGTCGTACAATTTTGTTTTCCCCCTCACTGACGGGCACTGATGGGCACTGATGAGGCGACACTGATGGGCACTGATGAGGAGGCACTGATATGTAGAATTGATGGGCACTGATAGGCGGCACTGATGGGCACTGATAGGTGGCACTGATGGGCACTGGCAGGTGGCTGTGATGGGCACTGGCAGGCGGCTGTGATAGGCACCGACAGGTGGCACTGATTGGCACCAATAGGCAGTACTGATTGGCACTGACAGGTGGCACTGAAGGGCAGCCCTGAATGAGGTACTGATGAGGTACTGACAGGTGTTACTGCTGGGCACTGATTGTCACTGTAATGGGCACTTATTGGCACTGACGTGGGAACTGATTGGCACTGTGGTGGGCACTGGCAGACTTTATTATTGGGGCACTGATTGGCAGCTGATTGGCACATCTTAGGGGGCTGTGCTGATAATTAATGTGCTGATTATCAGCACAGACCCGCCCCCCCTCTGATAGGGAGAGCCGCCGATCGGCTCTCCCTGTCAGCGCAAACCTAGGAATTCCGTTTGCTGGCACTTCCTGGTTCACGCGATGATCAGCTGTGATTGGTCACAGCTGATCACGTGGTAAGAATCCTCTGACAGAGCCTCCTTATCACGATCGGAGATGTGGTGTGTCAGACTGACACGCTGCACTCGTGATCACCGCGCTGTGCGCCCCTGTGGCCGGGCACGCACTGCGCATGCGTGAGCCGCGCTGCGCACCGTGATCGGCGGAGCATTCATCTGGGACCTGTGACGTGTCCCAGATGATTGCAGAGAGGGAGGGGGGAGAGGTGACTTACTTCCAGTCGCCGAGGCCACCTAGGGAGGAAGTGGGAGCTGGAACCCTCTAAAAAGAGGGTTTCCGCCCCCCCCCAAAAAAATGACATGCCAAATGTGGCATGTCAGGGGGTCACCTTTCATTAAAGTGGAAGTTCCATTTTTGGGTGGAACTCCACTTTAAATTCAAATTTAAAAGACTCACTAATAGTAAGAATTAATCAAAAGGAAGAGCAGGAAGAGCATACTAAACCAGCGGGTATGGGAAAAGTGGTGCAACGAACCACATAGTGCTGCAGCACTGTGTGGTTCGGCACGCGCAAAAACTTGCGCGTTTGCATATTTGTGGGGGGGGCATTAAGTAGCAATAGCAACGCATTTCTCTGCATGTTGGGAAAGCGCAAGATTTTGCGCACATGCACATAGGCATGCACCTTGCCTAAACATGTGGTAGAAACCTAATTTCTACCTAGAGTTTATACATAGGGGCAGCCAAAATATTGTTTATTACATAGGCAAGTTCTGCTTCCTTCTTAGTGGTGCTGCAAATCAGCACTTGCTGATCCCGGTATCTCCCAGCAAGTCTGTTAGGAAGAAATCTTTAATGATGGCAAACACCCACAATGCTCCTGCTGGCCAGAGACCATAGTAGCTTTGCCTGAGCAAGGTCTCCCCATCCAGTGTCTTATTATTTACTTTAAAGAAGAAGAAGCACGCTACATTTAACGCAATTTCATAATGCCTTGCCAAGGGATCTAAAATGTTTGATTTTCATGGCAGCTCCACTTTAAAGCTACGGAAGTCTCTCTTTTTTTTAACCCAGCCGGGAGGTTCTCTTTAACCTCATCCGCCGCTCGCTCTGGAAGCCGCTGCCGCATCTGCATCTAATGATTATTAAACACTTCCTACCAACCGGCTGAAATTCTTCACGTGTTGCTCCGAAGACCCTTCCCGAGACATCCTGAAGTGCTCAGCGTCTGTTCTCTCTCTCTCTCTCAGTTTTTTTTTTTTTTAAAGCCTTTGACTTTTTTTTTGTAAGCAAAGTTTTGTTTTTTTTTCTTTTTTTTTCTTTTATCCTCCCAAATTCCCACGTTATGCTTAATTCATTAAAAGCCGTTCGGAGCGCGGCTTCTGTGGCCGAGGAGAACACAAGAGCAGAGGATGAATAATTGAATGTTATTGACCTTTCATAACCCGCCGTTATTGACCATAAATGATTTTGTTTTAAATAAACCAGCCAAGGCCAAAATAAGTGACCCGCCTGCGACCGCCGCGTCCGCGGAACAACGCGCCGTCCACTTAGAAGGGCAACTTAAAATGTGGATTTTTTTTTCGCCATGGAACGAGAAGCTGCCTTTGCTGGGCTATTGCCAAAAAAATTGAATTATCTATTTGTTAAGCTGGACTTCAGCCCAAACTGATATAACATTTTATTTGGATGTGAAATGCGTAGAGATTAGGACTAGATTTAAATATACCGCTAAGGCCAAAATAAGTGACCCGCCCGCGACCGCCGAACAACACGCCATCCACTTAGAAAGTCAGCTTTCTAAGTGATTCCCCCTGCTTTCTGTCTCCGCCCCCTCCTTTAGTTTTCTGAAGGAAGCCTGTAGTGGGTGGAGCCTGGTGTCCCCCTTCTACTGCTCTGATTTCTGCACAGAAGCTCCACCCATTACAGGCTCCTGCAGAAAAGTACAAGGGGGGAGACAAGACCTGTCACCACTGGTGTTGCATTAGGGTGTGCACCCCATAGTACAAACACACATGCGTTTATATCAGCAGAGCAGTGGGCACTATCAGTTGAGCAAAAATTGGTATCAGTAGGGCAGTGGAAGGTGTCAGTATTTTTTTAAAAATAATTTTATACAATTTTATTTAATTTTTAATATGTTTTACAATATTATTTTTATTATTTTTTTACAACTTTTTTTAGGAGCCCCTTTATGGGGCTTTGGTGCACAAGGAGAGAAATCAGAGGTGTGGGAGGGGCCCACCAGGCTCCGCCCACTACAGGCTGCCTGCAGTAAAACGACAGAAGAGGGCAGAGACAAGATCAGTCACCCTGCAAAAGGAGAGAGAGAGCAGAGGTGTGGGAGGGGCCCATCAGGCTCCGCTCACTACAGTCTTCCTGCAGAAAACGACAGGAGAGGGCAGAGACAAGACCAGTCACCCTGCACAAGGAAAGAGAGCAGAGGTGTGGAAGGGGCCCAGCAGGCTCCGCCCACTACAGGCTGCCTGCAGAAAACGACAGGAGGGGGGCGGAGACAAGACCAGTCACCCTGCCCAAGGAGAGAGAGCAGAGGTGTGGAAGGGGCCCAGCAGGCTCCGCCCACTACAGGCTGCCTGCAGAAAACGACAGGAGGGGGCCGGAGACAAGACCAGTCACCCTGCCCAAGGAGAAAGAGCAGCAGTGACCGGTCTTTATTACAGGAAGTACAGATCTGGAAGTAATGCACAAAGCACACTGAGATTCAAGGAAGAAAACACATGATGAATGGTTTTGGACAATATTTGCTGATGCCGGAGTTCAGCTTTAACAGACAAAAGGGGAGCAAATAAGAAAAGTTAATTGTTGGGGTTTCCATAGACTTTTATGAAAACAAAGCCAAAGCAGCTGGCAATGCGAGAGAATTGTACATCTTGGACGGGGAAGGAGCATAAAAGAATCACTAATTGGGTAGATTAACATGAAAAGTTCATTTTAAAGTCGTATCTGGGGGAATTGTTACCTTACTCCGCATAATCTTCCGCTAATACCTTCCGCTCCCAGTTGGCCGTTTTGAAAAGGGATTTATCAGAGTTTTTGGCACTTGCAACTGTCTTGTTCCTGCGCGATGGCTCTCCTCCCACATTTAATCAAAGCCCCGCTTGTTTAAGCACCCTCTCCTATTGAATTATGAAATAATAAAACATTAACTCAATTTTGAGAGGAAAATGCTGCGCGGCAGATAACCGCGTGCGTCTTTTTTTTTTTTCTGTGTATGTGCGCCTTTTTAAACAACATATTCCCGCGGTGGAAAAAGCGATAAATTATGGAGGGGGGGGGGGTGGGGGGTGGAGAACACTCCAGGTATGTCGCTTTATTGTCTGGAAGCATTAGCGATATAATGCGGTGGAAGGGCGCGTTAATAGAATCATTGAAGAGCTGCAGACAATGGCTCTGCCTTCTTTCCATGGAGGCCACTTGGGATGATAGGGTCGTGAATGGCGGATAAAGCTGAGCAAAGGCTCCTGAAAATATGGAATTGATATCTTAAAGGGGAACAGAGGCTGAGCCAGATATGGAGGCTGACATGGGCTCCTGAAGATGGCCGTTGCCTGGTTGCCTTTGGTTTCTGGTAGACACACTTGCTTGGAGTTATTGGTTTGGAAAGCTGACTCCATATTTCCCTGAGACTAAGTTAACACCTACAGGTGCGACTGAGCATGTGTGCATTTCCACACCAGCGCTTGTAGGACAGCCCATTAATTGCAATGGATTTGGTTCATCAAGCACCATGGTCTAGGTGCGACCAAGTGTGCGTTAATTTATGTGTGTCACATGTAGGACAGCCCATTAATTGCAATGAATTTGGTTCATCAAGCACCAAGGTATAGGTGCGACCAAGTGCGCGTTCATTTACGTGCAACGCGTGTAGGACAGCCCATTAATTTTAATGGACTTGGTTCATCACGCACCAAGATATAGGTGCGACCAAATGTGGATGAATTTCCACGCGTCATGTGTAGGACAACTCATTTGTTTCAATGGACCTGGTTCATCAAGCGCCAAGGTGAAGGTGCAACCAAATGTGGATGTGTTACCACGCATTTTTCTTGCATTCTTGCATGTAGATAAGCCCTTTCATCTCAATGAGCTGCCTTATGCACGAGAAACACGGAAAAAAAATTCCCTGACCCTTTTTGCACCGCACAAAAGTATATGGTGCTGCTGCACCATGCGGTTTGGCATACCCAATACCAAATGCGTGGGGGTGCCATTAACAAAAAAATGGTACCACTGAACGTCTGCTAAAGGGCAGTGTTTTTCTGTGCGTGTTGGGGAAGCATGTAATTTTGCATGCCTTCCCGACATGCAAAGGTGGGAGCCTAGGGGCTCTTTCACACTGGTGTGCTTAAAAATTTGATATCATCTTTTCACTGCGTTTTTGGCGAATTTTCTGGATTCCGTGCTCTCAGTAATCACCTGTGAAACTTGGACATGTGACTCCAAAAACTCACAGCTGGTGCTTTTTTGATGAGCTTTTGGTGCCTTTCCTATAGAAATCAATGGGTTTTTGGTGCGCTTTTGACAAACGCACAAAAGATGCAGCACGCAGATTTACACAGTTACATAGTATTGAAAAGGAGAATAATCTTCCTGCGCTTTTGTGGCCCTGGAAAAGTGTGTTTTAGTGCTGCATAAGCGCACCAGTGGGAAAGGGCCCCAACAGTGACACTGTGGTAGACAATGGGCCTGGTTCATCAAGCACCAAGATACAGGTGCAACCAAGCGCAGGTGTGTTTCCACGTGTTTTATATCCATTCATGTGTGTCGCGATGCCCATTCATTTCAATGGGCTGCCCTATGCGCGAGAAACACTGAAAAGAAGTCCCTGATTTCCAAAAAAGTGGTGCACTGAACCACATGGTGGCACACCATTGCGTGCCTGTTAAATGGCAGCACTTTTTTTTGTGTGTCAGGAAAGCATGCAATTTTACAAGGGCTCCTAACGGGCATAGATATGACCCTAACCTAAAGCTGAATCCAGACAGATATAAAATACACATGTTAACCTGTTGCTGCCCACGTAACACATTTGTGCGAGGAAAAAAGGGTGGGCTTTAATGCCCACATGGTGCTCTGGGTGGCCAATGTTTCTGTACTGAGAGTGTGCTTACTGTGCGCTCCCAACACAGAGACCGAGCTGTCAAAGGGAGCTATTGGATACCATTAATGATCTGTAGCTGGCAGGACTCACTCCCAATCATGTGAGCACTGTGACATCCAACCACAGTGATCACAAGATCGCCAAACCTTCCCATCCCCCGGGTGTACAGATCCTAACAAAGGGTTGCTTGGGGGGAGCGCAATCAGTGGTCACAAAATCTCCAAACCTTCCCACCCCCCAAGTGCACAGACCCTATTAATGGGGTGCTGGGGAGAGCCCATCAGTGATCACATGTACTCTAAGATGTACAAACCCTATTAAAAGCATGGTGGGGCTGGGCTCAGTTCATATACTGACAGGAAGCATGCTAATAGAAGGAGAGAGCAGAGTGATCGAGAGATGAGCTCATCACTGTGCAGCTTCTTTTTTCACTGTCCAGTCACTGGATGGGGGCTCGTCCGGGATGACCTGGGGATGTGGATTTTATGATGCTGACCATCAAACTGAGGACATCTAGTGGTGAAAAAGAAGTACTGTGAGAGACAGATTGAACCAATTTTTTTTTTTATTCTTGTCTGGAGTAGTTCTGGTAAAAGCACTTAGATCAAAACCCAATCACTACAATCTTATATATACTTTAAGGTACTGTTCCTGCACGCAATTTGTAAAGCGTGATTTGCACACAGAAATGCGCGTCGTGCACAGGCCAACACATTCACTTCAATAGGCTGCCCTATGCGCACTTGTCGCCCCAAAAGAAGCTTCTGCTCTTATTTGGGCAATAAGCTTAGCACAATTTATAACTGCGCGTTTTGCCTTGATTGCTGCCCGATTCTGTCGCGTGGCAAGGGCAGCAGAATCGCACAGCGGTTGGGACACCATTAAAGAATAAAGGCACCCAAACATGTGTCGCATGTTTTGCAGCGATTTAGCATTGTGGGAAGAATTGCAGCGATTCTGCCTGCAATTGCAAATCGTCCACCAAGCAGCGTTGTCAGCCCTGCTCAACTCCAGAATGAGGGGAGAGGGGTTAAGGAGAGGGGAGGTGGACTTGGCAGGGGTGACAACACCTGCTGGAGATCTCAGTGCAACAGAGGCAGAGTTGTCAGCTAAACAGGAAGTTAGGAGCTCAACGGATTTCTGGTAACACAGCAGGGGTTTTGCTGAATTTGCAACATTTTAAAGGGATAAAATATGCGGAAATGCCATCTAAATTTCTATTTTTTAATTTCTATTTTGCTTATACATAATTCAGGCTATTATTGCCGCTGATTGATGAAAATTGTGCAAAGAGTTGTCCATAATAAAAGGTGATATCATGAGACCTTTCACAGCTTGAATTATAATATAATCCTATGGATCCCTGGAGCCTGCACCTTCAAAAATAAGTCAGCGTAGTTTACCGTAACTGTCCGCGTCTAACCCACTAACACCACACTAGAGCTTACGGCTCTCTGCCTGAGCATTCGGCCCGGTTGCCTGGTCGGCGTCCCTTTTTTTCCCCCTGGGCAGCAGTAGAGCCGGACAGGTGAGGCAGCCCAGGCGATCAATCATCCTATTTATTTTTAATTGTATTGTAACGGTCCCCGAGGAGAACGGTTCAAATGAGCTTGACATTATTAAAATTTTAATGCTCAGTTTTCATAGCTGAATGAATATTTAAAGAGTATGTGCCGCTCTTAACTTATGATGATGAAGGAATTAATGGAATGTCTTGTTTAATGTATCCGCACGTGTTGATGCCAAAGGAGTTGGGGGTGGGGTGGCAGGGGGGGCTTCAGTTGAGGTTTTTGGCCATAATTACGGGGAAGAGGTCGATTTGGCAACAGAATAATCTTAGGAAGGCGGCCGGAGGAGTGGGCTCTCCGCAGACAATAGTGTGCTTTGTAGAGTAATGGGGGCCCATACGAGGAGTGGGGGTCATTCTGAATGTGTGCTGATGCCATGGATGGTGAGGGGGCCAGGGAAGGCTATGGACAGCCAATCTGGATTATTCCCCCAGATCTCATCTTCATTGTGGGTGAACTGTGGCTGGCAACTTCAGCATGGTGCCATAGTGGACCGGTGATGGTCAACCCACATTAGATGGAGGGCCTCAATTACAGCCTCCAACATTACCAAATGGCCCACATATTCACATGTTCAGTCTAGGGAATACTACAAAAAACCATCAGAGACTGGACATACAACAGGAGATGGTGGGAGGCTGTAGGCAAGCAATGGCAGATGGTCAGAGACTACAGACATGGTATAGTAGGCGACCAAAGACGGTGTGCATGCTACAGGAGATGGTCTGAGGCTGTGGACGGGCAATGGCAGATGGCCAGAGACTGCAGACATAGTATAGGAGGGGATCAAAGATGGCGGGCATGCTACAGGAGACAGAGACTGCAGACATGATACAGGAGAGGGCCAGAGACTTCAGACATTCTACAGGAAATGATCAGAGACTGTAGATATCATAGAAGAGATGGTTAGAGGCGGTGTACATGCTACAGGAGATGGTCAGAGACTGCAGACATACTGCAGGAAATGGTCAGAGAATCTAAATGTACTACAGGAGATGGTTAGAGACTGCAGACATATTATAGTAGATGGTCAAATATGGTGGGCATACTACCGGAGAGGATCACAGACTGTAGATATTCTAGAGGAAATGGTCAGAGTTTGCAGACATAATACAGGAGATGGTCAGAGACTGCAGACATACTATAGGAGATGGTTAGAGACTGCAGATATGCTCCAGAAGATGGTCAGAGACTGTAGACATGATACAACAGATGGCCAGAGACTACATGCATGCTATAGAAGATGATCAGAGACTGCAGACATGATACAGGAGATGGTCATAGACTGCAGACATGGTACAGGAGATGGTCAGAGACTGCAGACATGATACAGGAGATAGTCAGAGACTGCAGACATACTACAGGAGATGGTCAGAGACTGAAGGTATGCTCCAAGAGATGGTCAGAGACTACAGACAAACAAAAGGAGACCGTCAAAGACTGGGTGTGTCTAATGACTGTACGTGCTGGCCAAGCTCCTCCACCCCCTCCCTTATCCCTCTACATAACCTTTTATGTAGCTGCTGATTGAGCAGTGAAGGGGAACACTACATTAACTATACTGAAGCTGGCCATAGACCATAGAATTTTCTTATTAATTTTTATTTAGATTTACCTTAAACTATGTAGTGCAAGGGCCTGCCTGATTGCATACAAATTAAAAGTATTTAGGTTTGACCTCCTATTTCATGGTTTTGGTAAATCAAAGGAAAGTTGTACAATTGTATAATGTATGGCCAGCCTTACATTACTTAAGTGACAGCTCTGAGTCTGCTGGGGCTGCTGACATCACATCCAAGATGGCGGCACCCAGCAACAGCCTCAGAGCTTTTGGATGTTTATACAAGGGAGACTTTTACAGGTAAATAACATGAATTCAGGACATTAAATGCACATGTAATCTTATGGGAAGACCTTTGTTAAAATGACTGGTCTGGTGACAGGTTATCTTTAAGTCCTGTACAGATGGTGTCGTATAACCAGTTCTGTCACTGCTGCGGCAAACTGGAAAAATTCATCCGAGTCGAACGGTTTGCTGCTGAACCTGAGCTGACCCAGCCGGCCTCTCGCTCTGTCCCTGTCTAGGGAACATGGAAGGCAGAGGAGGGATCAATACATGGATGGATGGATTATGGCTTGTCTCCTGTGATCTATGTCGGGTTTAGCAGGCCGGGATGGTTTTGTAGGGGAAGCAAGCGGGGTTGTGAGTGATTTGTTTGGGTCAGGAGCTTTGTAATAATTCTCTGTGTGCTCAGATCTCACCACATCCCTCCTTTATGGAATTACAACACTCAGCCGCTTGTATGCCAAATACCATTGTACTCTATACAGGGTCACCTGACTTAAAGGGTCACTCCACCCGAGACTAATATTTCAGTGTCTGGCAGAGGCAGAAATGGTAAACCTATTGACATTCTTTACTGGTTATTAGGACTCTATCAGTGAGATCTGAGTTCCCAGGTCTGTATACCTTCTGTGTCCATTATGAGGGGTCACACCATCCCTGCACTGAGTTCCCAAGTCTGCACACTTGCTGTGCCCATTATGAGGGGTTTCCACCTTCCCTGCACTGAGTTCCCAAGTCTGCACACCTGCTGTGCCCATTATGAGGGGTTTCCACCTTCCCTGCACTGAGTTCCCAAGTCTGTACACCTGCTGTTCCCATTATGAGTGGTTCCCACCATCCCTGTGCTGAGTTCCCAGGTCTGTACACCTGCTGTTCCCATTATGAGGGGTTCCCACCATCCCTGTGCTGAGTTCCTCACTCTGTACATCTGCTGTGCCCATTATGAGGGGTTCCCACCATGCCTGTGCTGAGTTCCCAGGTCTGTACACCTGCTGTACCCATTATGAGGGGTTCCCACCATCCCTGTGCTGAGTTTCCAGGTCTATATGCCTGCTGTGCCCATTACAAGGGGTACCCAGCATCTCAGAGCTGAGTTGCCCAGCCTGTCCACCTGTTGTGCCCATTATAAGTGTTTTGCACTATCCCTGTGCTGAGTTGCCCAGAATGTACACCTCCTGTGCCCATTACAAGGGATTCCCACCATCCATGTGCTGAGTTCCCAGGTCTATACGTCTGATGTGCCCATTATGAGGGGTTCCTACCATCCCTGCACTGAATTCCCATGTCTGTACACCTCCTGTACCCCATGGGGGGTTCCCACCATCCCTGTGCTGAGTTCCCGTGTATGTACACATACTGCACCCATTATGGGGGGCTCCCAGCTTCCCTGTGCTGAGTTTCTGGGGTCTGTACACCTGCTGTGCCACCATGAGGGGTTCCCGCCATCCCTGAGCTGGCCAGTATATGGGTCTCAGATAGGGCATATGTGGATATAATTCCATCCAAGGCACGGTGAAGGTGTATTTCCATCCCTAGTGGAGGTCTGCTCTCCTTTCTTTAATCACCATAAAGCTTCATGCAACATCTCCAGCCAACTGTTCTAATTACAATGTATCCAATCTCAGGCAATTAAAGGTCCACTTTTCTCTCCGTCAACGCCTTCCTTCACTGAGGAGCGCCGAGCGGGGATCCTAATTACTTCCCATTCATTCTTCCGCCATGCAATTAGAACATTTTATGTCAAGTTGATACTCATTATGGGAACCGGACTAATCGCTTCTGATGTGGATTAATTGATTCTACCTGTGGCACAATCGGGGATCATATATCTAGCTGGGTATGGCGGGTTAGTGACCCCCACTTCAGAGAATAAAAAGCGTCCCACTGACCTAGAGTAATTAAAGTGTATGTTGTAAACCCGTGATCTGATAATTAGTATGTTCGCTATCACACCTCGATGTATACAGTTTTCTTAAGCAAGTCCTTTCTTTTGGTGAGTCTGTTGCAAAATTCCTTATCTGGAGACCCCGCCAGTAACAGCACTTCCTGTTGCAGGCTGACAACGCTAAGCCAGTGCCTCTCAGTTGGCATCAGCGTTGTCAGCCTGCCATGTGTTCTCCTTTATTTTTAAAAGTAATGGCAGAGAGATCAGAGAAGACACCACATCCCAATATAATCGTAAGAAAAAAAGGGGAAAAGGAACAAACCTGAGGACAAACCTGCAGTTCAGTTTTGGGCCCCAGTTCTCAAAAGGGATATTGGTGGTCCTGGAGAAAGTGCAGAGAAGGGCAACTAAACTGATAAGAGGCATGGAGGAGCTCAGCTATGAGGAAAGATTAGAGGAACTGAATTTATTCTCTCTTGAGAAGAGGAGATTAAGGGGGGATATGATCAACATGTACAAATATATAGGGGGTCCATATAGTGAACTTGGTGTTGAATTATTCACTTTACGGTCAACACTGAGGACAAGGGGGCACTCTTTGCGTCTAGAGGAAAAGAGATTTCACCTCCAAATACGGAAAGGTTTCTTCACAGTAAGAGCTGTGAAATTGTGGAATAGACTCCCTGCAGAGGTGGTTCTGGCCAGCTCAGTAGATTGCAATAAGAAAGGCCTCAGTTCTTTCGTAAATGTACATAATATAACTGGGTACTAACATTTATAGGTAAAGTTGATCCGGGGAATATCCGATTTCCTTCTCGTGGGGTCAGGAGGGAATTTTTTCCCCTGCTGTAGCAAATTGGATCGTGCTCTGCTGGGGTTTTTCGCCTTCCTCTGGATCAACTGTGGGTATAGAATTAGGTATATGGGATTGTATGATATTATTATTTTATTTTTTTATGGTTGAACTGGATGGACTTGTGTCTTTTTTCAACCTGACTAACTAACTATGTACAACACTACGAAATAAAAAAAATAGATTACAGTTGATAAAATTTGATTAATTTTATTACAACAATATAAAAAATGATAAAAAATTCCTTATTATATTATTTGTTATATTCAAGGCATATACAGACACTACCAGTCTACTTGTTTCGCTTCAAAAAGCTTCATCAGGAGATTCAGGTGTACTGTATTGTATGCTATAAATGACAAAGAAGACAGGAATGAATTTTTTGATAGAATATTGCATCTATCATATTATTGGCATACAGAGGTATACAGATTAAATTTTTCAAAAATATCAGTATTATCAAAGTATAATGTTAAAGTAATATGAAAGTCTAAGATAAAGGAGAACCTACCAGGTATATTTAGACCTAAATTTGATCAAATGGACAGCATACGTCCTAAATGGTTTCAGTAGACGCCTTTTTGGTTGATTTCATAGTGACCACAGGAGGGAGATATATTTATTTACTTATGTGGCCATTGGGCTATTTCTGAAGGTTTATCAAATAGCCAGCCCAACAGCCAATTGAAGGCTCATGCATCAGTCTGCTGTTTTTCCTCTCACCATCCAATCACAGGCTGGGGGAGGGACAAGGGACAAGAAGCTGAGGGTAAAGGTGATGGACTGGCCACGCATGTCTCCAGACCTAAACCCTATTGAGCATCTGTGGGGCATCCTCAAACGGAAGGTGGAGGAGCGTAAGGTCTTTAACATCCACCAGCTCTGTGATGTCATCATGGAGGAGGGGAAGAGGACTCCAGTGGGAACCTGTGAAGCTCTGGTGATCTCCATGCCCAAGAGGGTTAAGGCAGTGCTGGAAAATATAGGTGGCCACACAAAATATTGACACTTTGGGTCCAATTTGGACATTTTCACTTAAGCCCTGTACACACGATCGGTTTTACCGATGAAAACAGTCTGATGGACTTTTTTCATCGGACAAAGCGATCATGTATGGGCCCCATCGTTTTTTTTCCATCGGTGTTAAAAAACAGAACATGTTTTAAATTTATCCGATGGAAAAAAAAAACGATAGCAAATTACTATCGTCTGTGGGGAACTCCATCGGATAAAAAACCCATGCATGCTCAGAATCAAGTCGACGCATGCTCAGAAGCATAGAACTTCATTTTTCTTGGCTCGTCGGAGTGTTTTACGTCACAGCGTTTGGAACGATCGTTTTTTTGACTGATGGTGTGTAGGCAAGACTGATGTAAGTCAGCTTCATTGGATTTCCGATGGAAAAATCCATCGGTTTAAAATCCATAGGAAATCCGATCGTGTGTACAGGGCTTCAGGGGTGTACTCACTTTTGTTGCCAGCGGTTTAGACATTAATGGCTGTGTGTTGAGTTATTTTGAGGAGACAGCAAATTTACACTGTTATACAAGCTGTACACTCACTACTTTACATTGTAGCAAAGTGTAATTTCTTCAGTGTTGTCACATGAAAAGATGTAATAAAATATTTATAAAAATGTGAGGGGCGTACTCACTTTTGTGAGATACTATATTATTAGATATATATTATTAATACTATCACTACTAATAGTACTAATGTGTAATTCAAAGCTTGTTACATTGTTTCACATTGTTTTAATGTGACAGTATTTCAGACTGTTGAAAATCTTGTACAATACACTAACGCAAATTTTGTATTTATTTTTTTGTGATGCTAACCCGTGTGCTCTCTCTTCTCTCTCTACAGATGAACCGGCCAATCCAGGTCAAGCCAGCAGACAGCGAAAGTCGAGGAGGTAGTAGTCTACATTGCTCCAAGCATTACCGCTAAGTACCGTGATTGCTGTTAGATTTTGTCATGCTGTGCGGCTGATCAATTAGCAGCGTAATCAGTGGCGGGGACATTCCCTCCACAGAACTTTTTATTATCGAATTCTTTTTCTTTTTATGTACTTTGCACTTTTCTTTTTAACCCCCCCCCCCCCACATTCAATTATGATCTGAAAGGTGGCAGCCATTGCCTAGGAAACCAATGACTTCTTTGTTAAGATATATTGTGTCGAACGATGTTGGAAATTTATTGCTAACTTCTGCTGCGGACTTGTAACTTTTGACAAAGTTGATGCTTTTAAAGGTCAATTCTGGCCACCTTTAAAAAATATATAAATCAGTTTTGCCTATCTCACCACCCCCACTCCACTACTACACGATCTCCTGCACAGTTTTTGTAATAAAGGTTCTAACACACAGGAATACAGTTATCACCGGTCCTCTGGTTTTCAGTGCTTGATGGGTACTTCTAGTAGTAACCACCTGAGGATATGGACTATGGTCCAACAATGATGACTGGGTGATGATGTTTAAGGATGAGCTTGAGTTTTGTCCTAAACCATATTCAACCAAACCCAGAAGAAAGATGTCAGCGCCAGCTCAATCCTTTGTGTTCGGGTTAGTCTCTGCAGCTGCACGTACAAAAATGGGCCAGAGATTCACCTGACATCACTGACCTAATATGGCCACAAGGCCATGTTAGGTCAATGGCATTGGCCTAATATGGCCAGTGTCATTGATCTAATATGTGGCCAAATTAGGTCAATGATGTCATAATTTGGCCTAATATAGCCAATGTCATTGACTTAATATGGCCATGCGGCCCAATCAGGTCAAATATGTCCTAATATGTCCCAATATGGCCAATGTCATTGACCTACTAAGGCTACATGGCCCTGTTAGGTTGATGGCATTGACCTAATATGGCCAATGTCTTTTATCTAATTTGACCATGTGGTCATACTAGGTCAATGATGTTATAATATGGTTGAATATGGCCAGTGCCTTTGACTTAATATGGCCATGTGGCCAAACCAGGTCAAATATGTCCTAATATGACCGAATATGGCCAATGTCATTAACCTACTAAGGCTACATGGCCCTGTAAGGTCAATGACATTGACCTAATATGGCCGGTTTCAATGCTCTAATATTGCCATGTGACTATATTAGGTTAATAATGTCATAATATGGTCTAATGTGGCCAATGTCATTGGTGTAATACGGCCACGTGGCCCAATCAGGTCATTTATACCCTAATATGGCCAATATCATTCCCCTACTAGGGCTACATGGCTTTGTTAGGACCTAATATAGCCAGTGTCATTTATCTAATATGACCATGTGGCCAGATTGGGTTAAAGTGGTAGTAAACCCTCCTATTGTTTTCAGCTAAGGAAGCTGACATCTTGGCCTCTGTTTAAACTTCAACTGCCACGGTGCTGCACATGTGATCTGTTATGACACCAGCCATTGGATGGTTTGACAGTTAGCTTGAGAGCACAGCCAATGGGACAGTTAGCATTTCCGGTATGCCAGGAATGTAACAGTTTTTTTAAACTGTTACATTGATGGGTTTACTTCCGCTTTAATGATATCATAATATGGCCTTATATGGCCAATGTCATTGATTTAATATGGCCATGTGGCCCAATCAGGTCACTTATGGCCTAATATGACCAATGTCATTAACCTACTAAGGCTACATGGCCCTATTGGGTCGATGACATTGACCTAATATGGCCGTTGTCATTAATCTAATGTGACCATATTAGGTCAATGATGTCATAATGTGTCCTAATATGGCCAATGTCATTGACTTATTTTGGCCATGTGGCCCAGTCAGGTCTAATATGTCCTAATATGGCCAATGTCATTGATCTATTAAGGTTACAAGGCTTTGTTAAGTCAATGACATTGACCCAATATGGCCAATGTCATTGGCCTAATATGACTGTGTGGCCATACTACGTCAACGATGTCCTAATATGGCCCATGTCATTGACCTAATATGGTCAAGTGGCCATATAAGTTCTATAATGTCATGGGCATCCCCTTTGTGTATGTGGAGCTGTGGTGTGCCCCTCCTGCAACTGATTGGGTTCCTTCAGGATTTAGACCGAACCAAAAGCATCCCTAATGATGTTGATGAAAGACAAGAGTCGTGAGCAGTCTATTCAAATGAATGGGCTACGCTAATGCAACATGGGACAAAACTGCATGTGCGGTTAATGCTGGAGTGAATGGGCCCTTTAAGCAGCTTTTGTTATTCACTTACAAACAAAGAGGGTTTATATTCACCCGTCCTGTGGCTCCTATGCTCCTATGTTCCAGAGTTATGGCTGTCTGAAGAATCTTCAGATTCAGCATTTTCCAGTGTGCCAGATGCCTTTCCCCCCGCTGGGTACGATGGTTCTTCCCGTCTGCTCATACATCCCTATAGGCCACAGCAGTGTCATAGGGGTCGGTGGAAGGAACCAATTCATGGAGTAGGGGGTGCATGCATCTGACACTCCCAGAGGTTTCAAGTGTGAAGCTTTTTCAGGTGGCCATAGCTCTAGAACATAGCCAAGAACAAAATTATGAGCCCTCTATTATTGCAGCTCATACTTCTTTACATGTTTTATCCAGTAACAGTCACTTTAAAGGTATAATCCAACTTTTTAGAACATTTAAAAAAAATTAAAAAATATTCCATATTTGGGGGTTGAACGCGAAGCATGGCCTCAAATACCAAATACCAGCACCCTAAACCCAACCTAAATTGCAGGGTGCTTCTTGTTGTAGGTTGTAATTTTTTTAATTTGGTGCAGCTGTGTGCGTGGCTCCACCCCCACACATCCACGTCACCCATTAAGAGGGATTGATGGATGGACATACTACAAGACCAATCTGCATTCAAGGTAGAGCGCACCAACAGCAGGGTGGTGATGTCACCAGAATTGTAGTCCATTCACAACCTTCTCTAGCACCATCACAGAAGGTCTTGCCGTCGTACAGACCTGGAACTGGGGATGAACAATGCAAGAGCCGGTGCACTATACCCGTGATGCACTGATGATTATGGGTTGCTCTGCAGGCCTGAATATAAAAATATAATAAATGCTCATTTTAATTTGATCGTTGTTAGTGCATTTATTTTTTTAAAGGTGGACTGTGCCTTTAAGAGCATTTACCAAGGCTAAGATAAAAAGGGTTACAATGTTGCATTATATAATACCTCAAACTGAATCAGAAAAACAAAAAACAAAACATTTTTGGAGCTAAAAATGCAGAGAAACACACAGATTATTCTATTTATTTGACTTTGTTCAGTAAAAGGGGAACTCCGGTCTTGGCAGATGTTTGAGTATCTTATGCAATATACAGTAAATATATATATATATATATATATATATATAAAATGTATCAAAAAATTAAGAACAGAGTCTATTTGATAAAACAGCGCTTAGTATTGGATAATGTCCAACTTCAAAAATTATATGCGGTATGGTGGAAAATAAATAAAATCACAAAGGATGCAGTGAAGTCACAGTTCTTAGTGTGGTAGGTGTTCCTAAAAGATGGCCAATACACGTACAATAGTTCAACTTGTAAATGACATATAGGAATGAAACATAATCACCGCTCTCCTCCGAACACAGGGGCCGCACTCGTGCTGCAAGCGCAAAACTACAGACACTTCCTGGTTACGTTCTGGTTAGCGGTGGAACGCACACTCCTCACTTCGCCTGAGGGCGTGGCTACAACGGCGTATCCAGGAAGTGAGGAGTGTGCGTTCCACCGCTAACCAGAACGTAACCAGGAAGTGTCTGTAGTTTTGCGCTTGCAGCACGAGTGCGGCCCCTGTGTTCGGAGGAGAGCGGTGATTATGTTTCATTCCTATATGTCATTTACAAGTTGAACTATTGTACGTGTATTGGAAGCGGGGATATGTTTTATATGGGTTAATTTAAAATAAAGCAGAATTACACTATGTCAGTGAATTTGTTTTTTATATGTACCTCGAATGGAGTTTTAACCCATACCGTTTCCTGAGGTGGTGATGGAAGTTTGAATTAGGAGGAGTTTATCTTGCAAGGCTCATTTGATTTATTGTTCTGGTGAGTTTGAACCCCAGCGGGGGACCTTATATCACATCTGTGGTGAAGATTGGGAGCTGGTGTAGGGTGCACGATTCATCCATCTTTTAGGAACACCTACCACACTAAGAACTGTGACTTCACTGCATCCTTTGTGATTTTATTTCTTTTCCACCATACCGCATATAATTTTTGAAGTTGGACATTATCCAATACTAAGCGCTGTTTTATCAAATAGACTCTGTTCTTAATTTTTTGATACATTTTATATATTTACTGTTTTATGGGTGTCAGTTGCTTTCATCTATAATTTTAAACAGCTGCTGCTATTACTTATAAGAACACCTTTTATTATTAATGTGATATTGGTCTTATCTAATTTTATATATATATATCTGTATGATATCTTTTCACTCTATTGTTACTCTGATCTCAGAATAAGCTAACTGGTAAACCGTTCCTCTTGGCGCCGAGAAGTGCACTTGTGGGCCCCTTTAGTTTATGTGCACCATTATACAATATAAACTGCAACAGTATATCAATAAAGAAAAATAGATTCTCTATATATAGAAAGACATTGGTGTGATTGGACAATAAAAAGGGAGTGGGGCCTTGACACTAAATTTGACAAACAATTTTCACCCCGAGCACAATGGACCTTAAACAGATTTGGAAAATAATTCTTTATTTTTGTGTTGGCTGAACCCTACAATGTAGACGAAAATTAAAAGCTGGTGTTTTCCATCTACTTGGTACCAAGGCGTGGACATATGTGGGATGAGGCGCTGCTCAAACCAACCCAGTGCTACAGATGTGGATATGACTGTGTTTGCCTTCAGCCAGCACTGCTCGGGCCACACCCCCTGACCAGTGGTGTATTTTAGTTTTGTGCTGCCCTAGGCAAGACTAAAATTGTGCGCCCCACCCCATCTAAATGTGCCCCACCCTTCCTGTTTAAGATCCACCCCTTCAACTGTAAACCCCACCCCTTCCTCTTTAGCTCTACCTCTTTCTATTATAGCTCCACCTCTTTAGAGGTGGGGGAGAGAGAGGGAGTGAGAGAGTGGGGGGGAGAGAGGGGGGGAGAGAGTGTGAGAGAGTGGGGGGTGAGAGGGAGGGTGAGAGAGAGGGTGTGATAGAGAGGAGATGAGAGAGTGGGGGTGAGAGAGGGGGTGAGAGAATGGGGGGTGAGAGAGAGAGGGAGGTGAGACAGAGGGGGTGAGAGAGTGGGGGTAAGAGGGAGGGTGAGAGAGAGAGGGTGAGAGAGAGAGGGAGAGAGAGAGAGAGGGGATACGAGAGAGGGGGTGTGAGAGACAGAGGGGATGAGAGAGTGAGTGGGGGGTGAGAGAGAGGCAGCTAAGAAAAAGAGGGTGAGGTGAGAGAGAGAGGTGAGAGAGAGAGGGGGGTGAGAAAGAGAGGGGGTGAGAGAGAAAGAGAGTGAGAGGCGGGGTGAGAGAGAGAGAGAGGGGGGGTGAGAGAGAGAGAGGGGGTGAGAGAGAGGGAGAGGTGAGAGAAAGAGAGGGGGTGAGAGGGGGTGAGAGGGGGTGAGAGAGAGGAGGGTGAGAGAGAGAGAGGGGTGAGGGAGAGAGGGGGTGAGAAAGGGAGGGGGTGAGAGAAAGGGAGGCTCCTCCATCCCCCCCTAAAAAAAAACGACACCAGACTCTCACCTTCCAGCAGCCCGCAGGCTCTTTTTTACCCGCTTTGTGTAGCGAGGCTGCCAAAGCATGGTCACAGCCCGGGTGTGGTCCGCACCCCTGTAGCGATCTCACTGCTCGTAGTGTCTCTTCTGCCTGGGGGCGGTGCCGCCCCCCCACCCTGAAAAGTGCCACCAAAGGCAAAAGCCTTGTTTGCCTCATGGTAAATACACCCCTGACCTGCTTTGCCTCGCCTGCTGGGACTTGGTCACAGACCCCTCTAATCCCACATATGTCCACCTTTCTAAATTAGTGCCTGACGCCTGCTCCCACTTTCTCAATACCGGTAGGGACACCTGTTGTCCTCCATCTTCGAGCGGTGCTCTATGTTCATACTTGCTACTAAGGTTTAGATTGGACCGGAGTTCCCCTTTAAATAAAGTTAGTGTGGGACCACTGACCAGTGCAGAGAAAGAGTGTGTTCTGAATTTGTGGTGGAGTTTTTAGCTGAAATGTTTGATCGGCCTGGATGTTTTACAAACCTAGGTTGTGTTTGCCAAGTCCAATAGAGATGATGACATTTGGAGTCAATGTCTGGGTGGATTTGATATCTCTCTTATTTGATCTTTGATATCCGTGTCTGGGTGGAGATCGTAAGGGATGTAGACATCTGACAAGACCTCTGTCCATTGCCGTGACATCTCTACCGTTCGTCAGTCATCCTTCATTTGTCTGGTGATATTTGGCAGTGGAAATGGTCACATGACTTTCCGCTATTCCAACTAAGTCATCTAAGAAAACCATGATTTGTATCATTTCTCTGAATGTCTATATTATCTGATGTGTGCTATTTGTCGGTATGGTTTGAAGACGATCCCCTCAGGATATCTAGATAACCGCATCAGGAGCAGGGCCTGATTAAAGTCTGTGAAGACCCCTAGCCCATAGGCGTGCGCACAGGGTGTGCCAGGTGTGCCCAGGCACACCCTAATCACCCTGTGCAGCACCGATTTGCCCTGTGGCCTTGCCCCCCTCCCCTTCACTCCACAGCGCTACTGGCTTCCCTCCTCTCCTCTCCTCTCCCGCCGGCTGTTGCTGCCGGGATGTTTTAGGATGAATGGGGGAAGGGGCCATTAAATATGTAATTTACCGGTCCCTTCCCTTTCTGAATGAACATTGAAAGTGATCAGTAGGGTGTGTTTGAGCTTTGGGGTGCACACCCTAATGCAATAGGCTGTGCACACCTATGCCCTAGCTGCTGGATTGCTTTAACAAGCCGCGGGAGGGGACGCCCCCTCCCGTCCCACCGGTAGTCCTGATTGACAGGATCGGCACTGTTCACCTCTATGATATAGTAATCTGGAAGGTAACATCACTTCCGGTTTCCCTGGATGTCAACGGCGCATTTTTAAAAATCAAAAGCATTTGATCACACCAATCAAGGGCAGAGGAGGGATCTGGGGTTTTAAAGACCCCAGATCTCTCCATGAAGAGTACCTGTCACTGCCTATTACTGTCACAGGAGATGTTTACATTGCTTATGACATCAATAAAAGTGATAAAAAAATATCAATAATTAAAGCGACAGTGTAAAAATACCAAAAATACCAAAAATTCCAAAAATACAAATAAAATAAAAAGTGCCCCCGTCCCCCCATACTGGCACTCAAAGGCCAATGTCTGCGTCGGTTACACACGTGTGCAAACATCGATCGCCCCACACATGTGAGGTATCACCGTGAACGTCAGATCATGGACAGTAATTCTAACACCAGACCTCCTCGGTAAATATAAACTGATAACCTGTAAAGACTTTTAAAGCGTCGCCTATGGATAGTAAAAAATAAGTTGTTTGCTGCCGTTGCAAGGGGTGCATGATTTTAGAGCGTGATATGTTTGGTATCTATTTACTCAGCGTAACATAGTCCTTTTTATTTTCCAAAAAATAAATGGGTTACGTATTGTGGGTTTTTTTGCATTAAAAAAAAATAAATTAAAAAATCCGATGCGTAAATACTGTGTGACATAAAAAAAAAAAATTGCAAAACCCACCAATTTAATCTCTAGGGCATCTGCTTTAAAAAAAATACTGATTGTTACAGTATAAAAAAGTGCCAGAAAAGACGGTTAAGTTGTTATTGGGTACATTAAAATAATATCCACGTTTGGACCACAATATGTATATATACTTTGAAGCTTGCAAGTGGTTTACTAGGATTATCGCTGAAACGACAGTATTATCTATAACCCCCGGTATTTTTCTTTTCAGAAGGTGAGTCTATTTCTCATGAAAGTTGTCCAAGCAGCTAATTAGCCACTGGATTGCTTTCAGAAGCAGTGGGAGGGGTTGCCCCCCCCCCCCCTTTACCGTTAAAACTGGCAAGCCCGAGAAACGATCTGATGGTTCGCCCGGCCTGGCGGGCCGGATTCGGACCACGGGCCTTGTGTTTGACACATGTGCTATAGGAGGTATAAGAGCATAGGGAGAACATCTTGCATGGTCTAGTAAGTGGAAAATGATACAGACAGCTGGTAACAATAGGTGACAGCAGCATCACCATGAATATACAATGGGGTTTATTTACTAAAGGCAAATACAAGTGAAAACTACAAGTGCAAAGTGCACTTGAAATTGCACTGAAAGTACACTTGGAAGTGCAGTCGCTGTAGATCTGAGGTAAAGATCCAAAATGAGGGGAAGCTCTGCTGATTTTATCATCCAATCATGTGCAAACTAAGATGCTGTTTTTTACTTCCCTTGCATGTCCCCCTCGGATCTACAGCGACTGCACTTCCAAGTGCACTTGTAGTGCAAAGTGGATTTGCCTTTAGTAAATAACCCCCTGTGTGTCAGGGGTGTAGGGAAGTCGCAAGACTCTCTGAAGAGAACTACTGAAGGGCACACAATGCATTCTGTTGATGCATGTGTGTTAACGCAGAGCTTTGTGGTGCTAACATGCTCTCTGTCTAAGGCCTCATTCACATGTGAGGTTGGGAGGCAGTAAAACCCTACAGCAGAGCCACGGTTTTACTGTCCCCCAACTTCTACCACCTTTAGCTACAGAGGCAACAGCCAAGGTTGTACACATACTGTGGCCGTGATGCTTTGCTTTGTGGCTGTGTCAGAAATGATACCCCATGCCGCTTCATGAATGGGGTCGCTCTACAAGCATCCCACAACGTTATGCAGTTCACGCGGTTGCAGGGGCCAAGGGGTTACAGAAGAGACACCTTCTCACTGCCTGTTAAATGCTTCCAGAAGAGCGATCCGAGTGCTCATTCCTCTTCAGGCCCCATTCACACTTGGCAATTTGAAATCGCGGGCAGAATCACCGCCATTCTGCCAGCAATTCCAAATTTTTGTGACAATCGCTGCAAAACGTGCGTTGCGTGTTTGGGTGCCATTTATTCTAAGTGCACCACAAATGCATTGCGATTGTCGAGTGACAGAGTTGCACGTCTAATCACGTCGAAACACGCGCTTTTAAAAATCGCATCAAGCGTGTCGCCCAAAAAAGGAACAGGGTCCAATTAAATGAATGGGCTGGCTTGTGAGCGACATGCAGAATCCGGAAAATGCGGAAATGTGAAAACGGTAATTCGAGTTCCCATTACGCAAAGTGTGAATGTGGCCTCAGAGAGCGCCGTATGTGTGAAAAAGCCCTAATCCCCGCGTACACGCGATCGGAATTTCCAACAACAAAACCGTGTTTTTTTTTCCGAAGGATGTTGGCTCAAACTTGTCTTGCATACACACGGTCGCACAAATGTTGCTCGGAAATTCCGATGGTCAAGAACACGGAGACGTACAACACTACGACGAGCCGAGAAAAATTAAGTACAATGATTCCGAGCATGCGTCGAATTGATTCCGAGCATGCGCAGCACATTTGTGCATCGGAAATGGCTACACGCGATCGGAATTTCCGACAGGAACTTTTGTTGTCGCAAAAATTGAGACCCTGCTCTCAATCATTTGTTGTCGGAAATTCCAACAGCAAATGTCCGATGGAGCCTACACACGGTCAGAATTTCCGACCAAAAGCTCACATCGAACATTTGTTGTCGGAAATTCCGATCGTGTGTACGCGGCATTAGGCAGGCCATTAATTTCTAATGGGCTAGCTGAATGCATTAAAAACGCATCTGATCTTTTTTTTCAACACGTCAAAATGCACAAGTGGTGTGCTACAACACAATGTGTGCCTTGGGGTTCATTTGCAAAGTTGAATAAATGAATGGCACCAAAACACACCGCGTTACGTACGTATCAGTAAACATGCATTATCCCAAGGCATAGATGTGAATGGGCCCCAACACAAGAGATGGCTCTTGCAAGAGATTGGCTATTTGGCAAGCGCCCTTTAAAACACTCTTGGCCTCAGCGCACGCCCATGGATCGGCAAACGCTCAGTTTCAGGACGCCAGCTACTTCATAAGATGAAGGAGAGCAAAGCAAAGCTTTGAAAGTAGGAACGCAGAACATCGTTAGCATAAAAAAGCCGGGTGACATAATGTAGGTGCCTCCACGTGCCTCCCCCATTCATCCTCCGAGGACAAAGTTCACGCATCGCGTCGGTAGAGGGATGTATATTCAGCGCTATTCAGCAACATCAATTACTCTCATACATAACCCTGCACTGATACTTTGCCCCCAAACTGCATTATTCAGCTATTTTTCCCCTTCTTCTCCCTACTAGGCATGACCAGATATCTTCCCATTAATTGCATATTCAATACTTAAACAGCAAATAGAGTGCTGACTTGCAGTATCGCCGTACCATCAAGGAAGAGGCCACGTCTCGGCATTTACATGGGAAATAATGATGTGCAAGGAACGAACCCTGGCCCTGGAATTGTAGAAATAGTTAAATGGCATGGTGTACGTATTGTTCTAGTGCTACAGTTGAAGGAACGGCACTGAGAAACTTGAAAATTTAGTATGTAAATGTAAAACGCGCACCGTGGGCCTCTCTCTCTCATGTGTTCTCTTTAGTATTGGGAGACCAAAGTTATTAACAAAGCAACTCAGGAAGACCTTCCCTAATACCCCTCAATGTCAGCGTGGTAGGTGGGTGCCAATTGTCTTATGCCGCGTACACACGATCGTTTTTTCTGATGAAAAAAGACCGATGGACTTTTTTCATCGGACAAACCGATCGCGTGTGGGCCCCATAGCAAATTCGTTTATCAAATAGCCAGCCCAACAGCCAATTGAAGGCTCATGCATCAGTCTGCTGTTTTTCCTCTCACCATCCAATCACAGGCTGGGGGAGGGACAAGGGACAAGAAGCTGAGGGTAAAGGTGATGGACTGGCCACGCATGTCTCCAGACCTAAACCCTATTGAGCATCTCTGGGGGATCCTCAAACGGAAGGTGGAGGAGCGCAAGGTCTCTAACATCCACCAGCCCCATGATGTCATCATGGAGGAGTGGAAGAGGACTCCAGTGGGAACCTGTGAAGCTCTGGTGATCTCCATGCCCAAGAGGGTTAAGGCAGTGCTGGAAAATATAGGTGGCCACACAAAATATTGACACTTTGGGTCCAATTTGGACATTTTCACTTAAGCCCTGTACAAACGATCGGTTTTACCGATGAAAACAGTCTGATGGACTTTTTTCATCGGACAAACCGATCATGTATGGGCCCCATCGGTCTTTTTTCCATCGGTGTTAAAAAACAGAACATGTTTTAAATTTATCCGATGGAAAAAAAACGATAGCAAATTACTATCGTCTGTGGGGAACTCCATCGGAGAAAAAACCCACGCATGCTCAGAATCAAGTCGACGCATGCTCAGAAGCATTGAACTTCATTTTTCTCGGCTCTTCAGAGTGTTTTACGTCACGGCGTTTGGGGCGGTCGGATTTTTGACTCATGGTGTGTAGGCAAGACTGATGGAAGTCAGCTTCATCGGATTTCCGATGGAAAAATCCATCAGATTTTATTCCATCGGAAATCCGATCGTGTGTACAGGGCATTAGTGCCACATTCCATAGAGTGTGCCCAACCCAGGATGCTTCCGCTGTCGAAGACAGGACCTCACTAGGAATCAGGTAAGTTGGCTCTCATCTGGCAACTCTCCAATAATGGCAGAAAACTGAAGGCTGCACACTAATTACGTCACTTCCTTGTAAAAACGTTATTGACTTAATTTATCATCTAAGGTAGGTGGTAGAAGAGAGGGAGAGAGTGTAGAGATAACAGACAACAAAAAAACTCCTGCGCATAAGTGTAATACCAGACAGTCTGTAAGTCAAAATGGTGAATGTCACTTGGCCTTGCTGCCTTCACGGATAGGGGTATCCTAGCGGTAAATGACAAAAAGAAAAAAGAAAGGCGCACCAGCCTCGTGCATTTTCCTTGGGTGGATTTATTAAAAATTAATAAAAGAAAACTACTTACAAACATACGTGGAAATCTTGCATTAAAAGAGTCCACAAAATCACAGCAATGCGTCCGAACCGAACCCACTCCAATAAGTCACAGAGGGAGTGATGGGGGTCACTGCCAGCTTACGCGTTTCGAAGACAAGTCTTCTTCCTCAGAGCTCAGCAGTGGTGGGAATTTATGGCTAGAGTGAACCCAGGGTTGGACGTGAACCGCCTTTCTCTGGCAGGTTTTACCCCATCAGTCATAGTCATAAGCATATCCCTATGACTTAACCCGTTGTGGCTAAAATGCACCAGTAAGAGGTGGTTCTGGTCCAACCCTGGTCCACTTTAGGGGTGGGGAGAGGCTTCTTGATTTGTGTGGCTGAAGAGGGAGATTGGAGCCTGGAGCACCTCTGTTTCCCTTGAGTTCCCTCAAAATGCTTCTTCAGATTGCAGACATTAAACGACCATTCATCCTTCTCTCTCTTTGAGGTATGTATAGTGGGAAACAATGATTCTCTACAATCTATTCCTCTCTTCCATCACTTGGCTTGTCTTTGAAAGGGGCAAGATAAAGTAGGTGAATTTTTACAGGGAAATTACACTATTGGTGTGCGGCCTTCAGAAGGACCTGCTTGTCGACAGATTGGAGCTTTGGGCCTAAGAGGGCTTCCACCTTTCAATGCCACGGGTGTTGATGTTTATTCAGCCTGTTGCCATTAGTTTGAAAAGATATCATGCAGCCCTTTTCAGAAGAGACTTTTAGTAGATAGGTTAAACCTCTGAGATATCCAACTGTGGAATCTTATTTTTCCTATTACTCCATGCAATTGACCTTCTTAAACATAAGGTAGGGGGAGACCATCATTTGGATAATGTTAGGTGGTATCCTTTTCCATATTACACTGGGAGGCCCAAAGTGCCAATCTAGCGACCAGCTTTTCCTTTTTTGAAGCTCTTCAGGGTGAGTGCTTGGATTTCTCTAGGGTAATATGGCAAAGGATACCACCTAACATCATCCAAATGATTGTCTCCCTTATGTTTAAGAAGGTAAATTCCATGGAGTAATAGGAAAAAGAAGATTCCACATTCTCTGACATCTTAAGCCCTGTACACACGGGTGGGAATCCCGTCTATTTGAAAACCGCCGGTTTTCCTGACGGGATTCCTGGCAAGCTTGTTTTGCCAAGCCCTGTGTACAGACGGCCACTCAAAAGAACCGCCGTTCTTTTGAATGGCAAGAACGCGGTGACATCATCGACTACGACGAACCGGCACTCGTCACATTCAATGCCGTCGCCGCCATCTTGCTCCACCCCACACTAACCTTGTATGCTACCGCGAATACGTCAAAGTCTTATCGAGCATGCGCGGGTTTACCTCTGACAGGTAAGCATAGAGACCGGTTTTCTCGGCAGGACACACTCTGCCGGGAATCCCGACGGTAAAATAGAGAGCAGGTTCTCTAATTTTCCCGGGCAGTTTTCCTGTCGGGAAAACTGCTAGGGAGCATACACACAGCCGGGATTCCCGGCCAAATTCTCTCCTGGCAGTTTTCCTGCCAGGAAAACTGGTTGTGTGTAAGGCCTTTGATGTATAAACGCTCTACTAAAAGTCTCTTCTGAAATGACAACATTACATATTTTCAAACTAATGGCAACAGGCTGAATAAACATCAACAACTGTGGCAGCAAAAGGTGGAAGCCCTCTAAGAGCCCATTCACACAGGGGCGACTTTGGATCCGACTTTAAGTCGCCCCAATGCGCGCGGCATGAGAAAATCAATGTAAGTGAATGAGAGCCGTCTTAATGCACACTACTGAAGTTGCTCCGACTTCAAAAAAGGTTCCTGTACTACTTCAATCCGACTTCTAGGCGACTTGTAGGCAACTTGTACCCATTGATTTCAATGGGAGTTGCCTCCAAGTCAGATCCCCTGTCTTAACTGAAGCAACTTTCCAGGAAGTAAAAATAGTTTTCCAGGCAAACCCCTCCCTCCCACAGAGCTGATTATTGTTTGATTGGCCACTGAAAAGTAGCCTGTCCTGAAGGCAACTTGAAGTTGCCTTGTAAGTTGCCTGGAGTCGCGCTGTGATTCATACTCAAGTCATGTCCAAGTTGCCTCCCAAAGTCGCGCTGGAAGTCGTGTTGCCCGTGTGTGAATGGGCTCTTAGGCCCAAAGCTCCAATCTGGTGACCAACAATTCCTTCTCTGAAGTGCTTGGATTCCAAGCGGGATTCCGCCTGTCAGTGCTACAGGTGTTGACATTAATTCAGCCTGTTGTCACAAGTTCAAAATGATATCAAGTTTAGAAAAATCTTTTAGTAAAGAGTTTATATTTCTTAAATATCCAAGAATTTGAGAACTTGTTCCCATTGCACCATGGAATCGTCCTTCATAAAGATAAGGTAGATGGCAGAGGAGAGGGAGAGAGTGCAGAGATCATTAAGGCAACCTGGGGCTAGAGTGGACATGGGTTGATGCCTTTTTATCAGGAATTTTTGTTTCCCCCCCATGAGGACCTCAAGGAGAGAGAAGGATGAGTGGTAATTTGAAGTCTGCAATCAGAAGAAGCACTATTATGCCTTGTACACACGACCGGACTGTCCGTCGGAATAAAGGCAGACAGATTGTCCGACCGAATTACGCTCAAACTGTCTTGCATACACACAGTCACACATAAGTCCGCATGTCAAAAACGCGGTGATGTATAACACGTACGACGGCAGTATAAAACGGAAGTTCCATTCCAACGGCGCCACCCTTTGGGCTGCTTTTGCTGATCTTCGTGTTAGTAAAAGTTTGGTGAAAGACGATTCGCGCTTTTCAGCCTCGTGCTTTTCATTCCGTTACAACGTGATGAATGTGATATCTCCATTACGAACAATAGTTTTACCAGACCGAGCACTTCCGTCTCATACTTAATTCTGAGCATGCGTGGTTTTTAGTCCGTCGGAATTGCATCCAGACGAACTGACTTTCCGATAGAAATTTTTGTCTGTCGGAAAAAAAGAGAACAAGTTCTTTATCTAAGACCGTCGGAATTTCCGAAGGAAAAAGTCAGATGGGGCATACACACAGTCAGAATATCCGATAAAAAGAGCCCGTCTGACTTTTTACATCGAAAAATCCGGTCGTGTGTACGAGGCAATAGAGAACTCAAGGGAAGTAGAGCTTTTCCAGTTTCCAGTCTCCAGTTTCCCTTTTCAGCCACACACATCAAGGAGCCCATAACCACTCCTAAAACCCTACCTGCAGCAAACTGAAGGTGCAAACTGATGTTGTCACTTCCTTGTAAAAACGTAATTCAAATGAAGCCAGAATACTGCGGGTCCCCATCAAGAACTGCCTCTTGTTAATACTCTTCACCTAATGCCGCGTACACACGGTCTGAATTTCTGACAAGAAAAGTCCGATGTGAGCTTTTGGTCGGAAATTCCGACCATGTGTAGGCTCCATCTGACTTTTTCCATCTGAATTTCCGACAACAAAAATTTGAGAGCTGGCTCTCAAATTTTCCGACAGGAAAAGTTCCCATCGGAAATTCTGATCGTCTGTATGCAATTCCGACGCACAAAAAAACACGCATGCTCATAATCAAGCAGAAGAGCCAAACTGCCTATTGAACTTCATTGATCTCGGCTCGTCGTACGTCTTGTACGTCACCGCGTTCTGGATGGTCGGAATTCCCGACAAGATTTGTGTGATTGTGTGTATGCAACACAAGTTTGAGCCAACACTCCGTCGGAAAAACCATCCACATTTTTTCCAATGGAAATTCCGATCGTGTGTATGTGGCATCAGACAAGCTTAGTCCTAGAGATATGTCTATGACTAAGTTCATTGGGGTGAAACTCATCAGAGAGGGGTGGTTCTCATGCAGGGACATGCAGTATGCTGGGTTTGACTGAATAAAGTTTTTACAAGGAAGTGATGTAACCTGTGTGTGGCCCACAGTTTTATTTGTAGTTGCAGCTTCAGAAGCAGGAATAGGCTTCTTGGTATCATCCTTGGTTTCACTTCCCGTAAGTTCTCTAATGGTGCCTCTTCAGATTTCAGACATCAAATGACCACTCATCCTTCTCTCTCTTTGAGGTCATCATGGGGGGAAACAATGATTGCCATGTAAAGGTTATCAACCCCGGTCCACTCTAGGCCCAAGTTTTCCCATCATTATCTTTGCACTTTCTTCCACCTTATCTTAAAGAAGGTCAATTCAATGGTGCTATGGAAACAAGAGGATTCCACATCCTTGGTTAGCTCAGAAGTTTAAACTATTTGCTAAAAGTCTCTTCTGAAAATGGCAACGTGATATTTCAAACTAGTGGCAACAGGCTGAACAAACTTCAACATCTGTGGCATTGATAGAGGGATGGCCTCTTATGCCGGCTATACACGGTTCGAATTTCGAAAGAATTTTCTTTCGAAAATCGTATCTAAGAATTTTCGTACGAACTTTGCACCGTTAGTGGGCTGCAGCAACAGCCGATTTTCGTGCGGCAATCAAATTTGAGGAATCGGACATGTTGGAAATTTTTTGAAAAATGAACGATTTTCTAATCAATGATGGGAGAATCGTGCCAGAAATGTAATAGAAAACAAATGTGCAGGAAAGAAAAAAATTCCCGGAGAGAAAAGAAGATCCCCGGCCACGAAAATTATTTTCTGTAGCAACATGAGGTGAAATTGAAGGCTTGGTCGGCCGAATTTCGAAAATCAATGGTGGCACCATTGGATCACAAAAAAACCGAACTTTCTGATTTTGAAAATAAAATTTGTTCGAAATTCGACCGTGTATAGACCCAAAGCTCCAATCGGGTGACTATTTGTTTCTTCTCTGAAACTCCACGGGGGAAGAGTGCTTGAATTCCCCCCAGAGCTAAGGATACCACCGAACATCATCATCTAATTTGGTGGTTTCTGTTTGACACAATATAAGATTTTGCTGTTCTGCCTATGACCACCGGGCTATGTCTCCCTCTGAAAACGATAAATACCTGGCTGCCCTGTTGACCCAATGGCTGCAGTACTTTTTGAGGCCCTGACCAGGTAGAAACATGCACATTAGGACCTAGAGAGGCCTGTGACCCAATACATAAGGAAGGCAGAGATAGCCAAACAAAAAGCATTTTCAGAAGGCGGTCAACCATTACAGCTCCTGTGTTTCCCCGACAGGTTTTCTTTATGTTGTCTTGCTTGGAGTTAATCATAAATAGGTCTAAAAAATGCCCTGTAGCCAGTTCTGCTGAAGACTTTTATGCTCTACTTGTAAAAAAAAAAAAAAGAGAGAAAGAAAGACATGCTCCAGCACTTTGGGAATGAATGGGCCAATTATAGAACGTATTAAAAAACAGCTTTTAAATATTTAACACTTTGCTTTTTAAAAGGTTATTATTTGCAGAATTCCAGTCCTTCTACAGGTAGAAGAAAAGATTTTCTGAACTACTCAGCTGCAACACCGCATGAGGAAGTGGAGCTGTAATGAGCCTTAATCAGCCATAGAATCAGTCTGGGCTTCCGCGGTTTAAATTTTTAATTGGTTGAGAGAGCTGCAAAGACATTGTATGAGCGTCATGTGCACCAAAAAAATCTCACTCATTCTCAAGATTTCTATCTCCCGGCTATCTTTCCTCTCTCATGGACTGTATTTGGTGAGATCCCGGCTTTGAGTTCCCGGTTCTGTACGCTTGCTGTGCCCATCATGAGGGGTTCCCAACATCCCTGTGCTGAGTTCCCAGGTCTGTACTATTGCTGTGCCCATTATGAGGGTTTCCCACCACCCCTGTGCTGTGTTCCCAGGTCTGTACACCTGCTGTGCCCATTATGAGGGTTTCCCACCATCTCTGTGCTGAGTCGCCGGATCTGCACACCTGCTGTGCCCATTATAAGGGGTCCCCAACTTCCCTGTGCTGAGTTCCCTGCTCTGTACACCTACTCTGTTCATTATGAGGGGTTCCCACCATCCCTGTGCTGTGTTCCCAGGTCTCTACACCTGCTGTGCACATTATTAGGGCTTCCCACCATACTTTGGCTGAGTTCCCAGGTCAGTACACCACCTGTACTGTGCCCATTATGAGGGTTTCCCACCATCCCTGTGCTGAGTTCCCAGGTCTGCACACCTGCTGTGCCCATTATAAGGGGTTCCCGACATCCCTGTGCTGTGTTCCCAGATCTGTACACCTGCTGTGCCCATTATGAGGGTTTCCCACCATCCCTGCACTGATTTCCCAGATCTGCGCACCTGTTGTGTCCATTATGAGGCGTCCCCACCATCCATGTGCTGAGTTCCAAGGTCTACACACCTGTTGTGTCCATTATGAGGCGTCCCCACCATCCATGTGCTGAGTTCCAAGGTCTGTACACCTGCTGTGTCCATTATGAGGGATTCCCACCATCCCTGTGCTGAGTACCCAGGTTTGCACACCTGCTGTGTCTAATTGTGAGGGGTTCCCACCACCTCTGCTCTGGGTTCCTGGGTCTGTACACCCGCTGTACCCATTATGGGGGGCTTCCACCCTCCCTGTTCCCATGGATACAGTACAGTGAATTCTGACACTCTAGGACATGAAGGTAGGATCACCAGGTGAAAGTGAAAGAAAAAGAAATGCCTGAAAAATAGGAAAACTAATGCTTATATCTAAGGTTTTGGGCTTAGATACACATAACTTTGAATGTTCTTCTTGTGTTCTAGTGGGTTCCCACTAGGTGCTCTAGTCTCCTAGCACACTGCGAAAACATGCTGGTAGGTCAACTGGCTCCTCTCCAAATTGTTCATGTGTATGTGTGTTCAAACTGGGTATGCACATGTCTTATCCCATTCTGCATGCCAGTTGCAGGCTGAGCCATTGGGGAACGTTAAAGAAAGTCCTGGAGAAATAACTACCTACCTACCTATTCTATGAAAAAAAAAAAAAAAGGCTTTCAAGAGTATCAGACATGGTGCCCAGAGAGCTGGTCCATAGAACTGCAGAGTCAGAAATGGCTGAATAGTTACATCGTTGGTAAGGTTGAATAAAGACAACAGTCTATCCAGCTCAACCTGTGTAGGTGTGTGTGTGAATGGATATATACAGTACATGCAAATGCCAAATGCCGCGTACACACGATCGCAAATTCCGACAAGAGTAGTCTGATGTGAGCTTTTGGTCGGAAATTCCGACCGTGTGTAGGCTCCATTCTGAATTTTTCTGTCTGAATTTCCGCCAAGAAAAATTTGAGAGCTGGTTCTCAAATTTTCAGACGGGAAAAGTTCCCATCGGAAATTCCGATCGTCTGTATGCAATTCTGACGTGCAAAAAAAACATCCATGCTCAGAATCAAGCAAAAGAGCTGAACTGCCTATTGAACTTCATTGATCTCGGCTCGTCGTACGTGTTGTACGTCACCGCGTTCTTGACGGTCAGAAACTATCCGACAGGATTTGTGTGACCGTGTGTATGCAAACATTAGGGGTAACTTCACTTTCATGGAAAAAAATGGTATATATAATTTGGTGAAAAACTGTCAAAAACTGTAACTTCCACATCCAATAAATCTTCATATGGTAGTAAGCCGCTGCTTCCCGGTCACCACTGTGCTCTTGGTGCCGTCACCTTAATGCTGTGATATACACGCATGTACAATCACATCCAGATTGCTTGTCTCCAGTTAGTGTCCCATGTCTGGGTCCTCCTGTAATATAGCCAGCCACCGGCTCACTAGGGTGCTCATGGCCTTTTAGATCTTCCTCCAGGTTATTGAGGTACTGGTCCCTTTAAGAGAGTCTTACCCTTGCACTATTTGAATGCTCCCATATAATGTTGAAAGAAAAAGAATGCCCCAATAGTGTGATATTGTCAAGGAACGCATTAATGCACTAAAAAATGCAGCTTACATAAATAAAATCAGTGCATGTATGGTACGTTCTTTCTGGTTTGATGTCACTTCCGGTCCACAATCCCTCAGGCTCTGCCATGTGACTTCATCAGGGGATCATACATACTTAGATTTTAAATACAATTCCTACATAAGCCAGGTTGTAATGTAATTTTATTATTTAATCATTATTTTCAATCTGCCACCTCTGTAATCTTCTGTAAAATTCAATGCAATATGGCAGCCCGTTGGTTTACAGAATGCCCCCAGAAATGTTATTTCCTGCTTGTGTGATTGGCTCACTTTTTTCCCCCCAAAAGACAAATAAGATACAAGTCAGTTTCAGTTTTGGTGAGAGGCTCCTCAAGGGTTTAAAACACCTTTAATGGTATGCAAACCAGGCAGCTTTCTTCATCAGAAGACTGTGAGTGCACCAGGTGTTTATGATGAACCAGATCCTCCCATTCAGAATCAGTCTGAAAAGAACACAGAAAAAAAATATCTATTTCTTCAGAGCAGAAATAGGTAGGATCTTGCTACAAACCACTTCCAGCCCAAGGCCGTCATATGACCTCCTGGACCTTGAGTGGAGATATCTGAATGATGCCTGCAGCTGCGGGCATTATTTAGATATAATTTCTGCCTGCAATTTCCTGCACCGTAAAAAAAATCATAGCGGCAGTTCAGCTGCTTGATTGTTTTTACAGGTGGCGGGAGGGACATCCCCACCGCCCTCCAGTGCTTCTACCAGCTCGCCCGTACGATCGGCAAGCCGGAGAAGGAATCTGCCGGTGGCAGAAGTTTACCATAGAGAGTACCGCAGACCAAATGGTCCCCGGCAGTCTCTATGACCTTCGGAGGCCCGGTCGGGATGTTATGACGTCCCGTCCGGCCCGGCAGATGTAAACACTGCTGTGTACTTAGCTGAAAAGGCAGAGATTGTTTTTTTTTTTATCTCAGCCTTTCCTGCCTAGAGGAGAGCTGTGGGGACTTATAGACCCCACATCTCTCCATAAAGAGGACCTGTCATGCACTATTGCTATTACAAAGGATGATTATATTCCTTGTAATAGGAATAAAAGTGATCAAAAAAAAAAGGGAAAGTGTAAAAAATAAATAAAAAAATAAACAACCAAAAAATATATATATACCGTATTTAAAGTGCCCCCATCCCCGCATGCTCACACGCTGAAGCGAACGCATACAGTACGTACGTCACATATGTAAATGGCGTTCAAACCACACATGTGAGGTATCAGCGCAAACGTTAGAGTAAGAGCAATAATTCTAGCCCAAGATCTCCTCTGTAACTCTAAACAGGTAACCTGTAAAAAAGTTTTAAAGCATTGCCTATGGAGATTTTTAAGTACCGAAGTTTGGCGCCATTCCACGAGTGTGCGCAAGTTTAAAGCATGACATGTGAGGTATCTATTTACTCTGCGTAACATCATCTTTCGCATTATGCAAAAAAATTGGGCTAACTTTAGTGGGTTTTTTTTTTTTCATGAAAAATCGATGTGCAAATACAGTGTGACATAAAAAGTTGCAACGACCGCCATTTTATTCCCTAGGGTCTCTGCTAAAAAAAAAAAACCATGTATATTGTTTGGTGGTTCCGAGTAATTTTGTAGCAAAAATAATTATGATTTTTATGTAGGAGAGGAGTGCCAGAATAGATATGGAAGTAGTTTAAAGAAAATAAAAGAAATCCCTGTAATGTACATTGATCTCTTAGAGGACATTGATTTTTTTCTCAACAAAAGTGGAGTTACTCTTTAATTCAGCCCTAACAAGCTGCTGATAGAAGACGGCGTCTCAGCGATCGCCCGAATAGCCAGCCCCTTCGTTCAGTTACCCGATTAGAAGGGCTGTAATGGGCTGGGAAGACAAACAGGATTGTTCCGCCGCTTTATGTGGCCATCTGCATAGGTGTTAGCGATTTACTGCGATCATTACCTTAGAGCCACACTTCCAAAGTGCTTACTTTACATTGACCGGACTAATACTTCATAACACCCCCCCCCCCCCTCCCCTTCCCTTGGATAACAACCAATACAGAGGAGTCAATTGATTTTAGCTGCAAAGGACAGTCAGCAGAAAATCACAACCCAATCTGCTTATCTGGTATTTTTTTTTCCCCCCGTAATAAAACATGATTTTTAAGTGAAAAAAACAAACCGAATGGTTTTAACTCATCAATTGACCCCCCCATCCGAGAACCGAGGAGAGGGGAAGACGTCCCAGCGATGCCTTGCGGCGGGAGTTAAAAAGGCGGCCGGGCTTTAAAAGGAAAAGAAATAGTCATTTTATATTTTGCTGTGGCGTTCATTATTTCCTATTGCCTGTGCGGCATTAGCGCCAATGATAAAGCCATCATTTTCCAGCGGCGGTGTTTATATCCAAGGTGCTCGCCTTGAAAATGAAGAAGCTGCAGTTTGTAATGAGACGGGTAATAAGGACGGCGTGACGATTAACCCCTTCCTGGATTGTGCGCTATTGTGTAACATTCAAACTCATTTTATGAAGTGGAGAGGTTCAAAGTTTGGCAATCCCATTCACACTGGAGCTGAGCGCCTTTGGTCGTTTTGTATAGGCGTTTTTGCGCATTTTTGTGTGCGTCTCTGCCTTGGGTATTTTTTTTTTTTTTTGTAGCCAATGGGCAGTTAATTACTAGGCAAGAAAATGAGTGAAAAATGCATGTTACTCTCATTGAAGTCTCCTGGGGCCAAAACGTGTCTTTTGGCCCCAATAGACTCCTCTGTCTTTTTGATCATGAAACATTTGGATTCCCTAGCAGGGAATGCCTAGTATTATAGGACCCTACAGCAGAGGTCCACAAAGCCACTTCTAGCGTTTAGTTTCCTTATAGAGTGGAACCTCAGATTACGAGCATAATCCGTTCCAGGAGAATGCTCGTAATCCAAAGTACTCGCTTATCAAAGCAAGTTTCCCCATTGAAGTCAATGGAAACGAAAATAATTTGTTCCGCATTGACTTCAATGGGATGCAATACTGCATTCGGCCAGAGGCGGGGGGCGCCGGAGAGCCTCGGAAACGGCCGAAAAGGCCTGAGGACAAACCTCGGAAAGACTTTGTTCCCGAGATTTGCCGAGGTCAGCCGTGCTGTCCTCGAGCCTTTCCGTGCATTTCCGAACGGCGCCTATCGGCTGGGATCGGCGATGTTCAGCTCTGCTCAGCTACTGCGCCCCCCCTATCTAAGGCCAAATGCGATACTGCACACTGCTTTGGCCTGAATCGTGCTCGTTTTGCAAGACAATACTCGCAAACCGAGTTATGATTTAAATAAATACAGTGCTCGTATTGCGAAATGCTCGTTAACCACGTTACTCGCAATCCGAGGTTCCACTGTAGTACTCACACAGCTATCAGTCCCCAACAGTGGCGGCCAGTCCATATGGGGTGCACGGGTTCCGCCCCCCCATCCATACGTCAGGCTCCCTAATTTACATGCGGGGCGCCGGATGCATGGATTCCAATGGGGTATTTTCCTTTTTTTTAGAAGCACGTGATTAAAGCCAGTGGCTCTAATAGGCTTCAAAAAAGGGTGAGCTGGGGGTGCAGAGTTGGTGGAATGTTTGCCACCGCCCCCCAAAAACATATACCACCAGCCGCCACTGGTCCCCAACAAGGTCTTTACACAGTGTCCCAGGAGCTGTCTGCCACCCAGCATCCACAGGTATATCATTAGTGAGGGAGATGTTCCTTCACCAGACCCAAGACTTCAGTGCAGTGCGCTCCAGCCAATGTAATGCTCATCAATTTTCCCTAGGCCCTCAGTCCAGCAGCTGACAATGAGGCCCAGAGTGCAATTTATTGTCTCTCTGGCGATTTCCCAAGGGCAGCAGCCCCTCCAGGAGACTGGAACCCTACCAATCTGTTCAGGCCTCCTGTACATTTATCACCTCCCCAGCCACCTTCTGGAAGCCTCCTTTTCAGGGGTTGACTGGGGCATGTTAAATATTCAACTGATCATTTGAATTTCCCTGGCCCATGTTCTAGAAACTTCATCCAGAGGCAGGGTAAAGTAATCTAAATCTCAGCTCAGGAAACCCTGAGCAGACCTACACAATCAATCACTACTTCATTCACTGCAATGGGGCTATAATTTACTTAGCAACCTAACCAATAGAGGACGCTACACTACATTCACACTTCATCATGCAGGAGCGCGTGCAAGACCATGCCCAACCAATTCCTGATGACCCTCTGCACACTGCTTTACACCCTTTCTAGCAAACTATGCACTGAAAATCGTGCCCTTTCCTGTAACACACAGAAATGTGCTGGCCCTTTTCAGACGCACAGCAATGTCATTAATTCCTAATGGCAAGCCTACACATCTGCGACTGCGGCAACATCCGTTTCAGTGCGTCGCAATTACTCAAAAGGGTCAGGGGCTGCCCTACACACGTTGCAAGGAAACGTGCAGAACCGTACGCGCGCTTCGATGGTGTGAACGTAATGTTATGGTTTTTAATCTAGTTGATATAGACTGTACCCCCCCCCCCCCATTGGGGCATATACATTTATGAACATGTGCTAATACCTGTGTTTTTCTTTTTTCCTCACTTTCTTTTTTTGGGACAGGAGGTTGTTTACACAACTTCCCGGAAGCTGCCGTGGTTGTGTTTTTAATAATTGGCCAATTATGATTTTATTAGATAGATAGTGGGTTTTGTATTGTTTAGATATTTGTGTTACATAAAGCTATTTTCTACATTACTAAACCAATCAAATGTTGCCAGACCAGTGCAGTGAGCAGCAGTGTTCCTGATTGCTGCCACACCACAGCCAGTGTCACAAGACCAGTGTAGGCCAACAACAGTGTTCCTGATTTCTGCTACACGAGTCCCAGTCCCCTGTAATCCATCAACAGTGCTCATAATTGCCGCCACAGCAGTCTCAGTGTCACCAGACCCTTGTAAACAATCCACAGTGTTGCTGGTTGCCTCCACACCAGTCCCAATGTCACCAGTCCCTTGTAAGCCATCAATAGTTTTCCAGATCTCTGCCACACCAGTCCCACTATCACCAGACCCTTGTCAGCCATCAACAGTGTTCATGGTTGCCACTATACCAGTCCCAGTGTCACCAGTCCCTTGTAAGACATCAATAGTGTTTTAGATCGCTGCCACACCAGTCCCAGTGTCACCAGTCCCTTGTAAGACATCAATAGTGTTTTAGATCGCTGCCACACCAGTCCCAGTGTCACCAGACCCTTGTCAGATCGCTGCTACACCAATCCCAGTGTCACCAGCTCCTTGTCAGCCATCAACAGTATTCCAGATCACTGCCACACCAGTCCCACTGTCACCAGTCCCTTGTAAGCCGTCAATAGTGTTCCAGATCACTGCCACACCAGTCCCAGTGTCACCAGTCCCTTGTAAGCCGTCAATAGTGTTCCAGATTGCTGCCACACCAGTCCCAGTGTCACCAAACCCTTGTAAGCCATCAACAGTATTCCTGGTTGCCACCACACCAGTCCCACTGTCACCAGTCCTGTGTGAGCCATCACTATTGTTCCAGATTACTGCCACACCAATCCCAGTGTCACCAGACCCTTGTAAGCCAAACAGTGTTCCTGGTTGCCACCGCACCAGTCCCACTGTCACCAGTCCCTTGTAAGCCATCACTAGTGTTCCAGATCACTGCCACACCAGTCCCGGTGTCACCATACCCTTGTAAGCCATCAACAGTGTTTCTGGTTGCCACCACACCAGTCCCAGTGTCACCAGCCCCTTGTAAACCATCAATAGTGTTCCAGATTGCTACCACACAAGTCCCAGTGTCACCAGTCCCTTGTAAGCCATCAATAGTGTTCCAGATTGCTGCTACACCAGTCCCAGTGTCACCAGACCCTTGTAAGCCGTCAACAATATTCCTGGTTGCCCCCACACCAGTCCCACTGTCATCAGTCCCTTGTAAGCCATCACTAGTGTTCCAGATCACTGCCACACCAGTACCAGTGTCACCAGACCCTTGTAAGCCATCAACAGTGTTCCTGGTTGCCACCAGCCCAGTCCCATTGTCACCAGACCCTTGTAAGCCATCAACAGTATTCCTGGTTGCCACCACACCAGTCCCAGTGTCACCAGTCCCTTGTAAGCCATCACTAGTGTTCCAGATCACTGCCACACCAGTACCAGTGTCACCAGACCCTTGTAAGCCATCAACAGTGTTCCTGGTTGCCACCACCCCAGTCCCATTGTCACCAGACCCTTGTAAGCCATCAACAGTATTCCTGGTTGCCGCCACACCAGTCCCACTGTCCCCAGTCCCTTGTAAGCCATCAATAGTGTTCCAGATCACTGCCACACCAGTCCTAGAGTCACCAGACCAATACAGAGCTGCATTTTTTTATGTCTTTTATATCAGCCTAGAGTTCAGCTTTAAAAAATAAAAATGAATACACCTTCGATTCTGTATTTTCAAGCACAGTGTGTTTGTCTTTTTAAAGTGCATTTCCTTTTATTAGAGAACACAGTAAAAAAAAAAAAAAAAACACGGGGAAAAAACACAATAATAGCAGTTGCGATAATCCAATATCAGCCCAATAAACTTTGGTGGCGAGAAAGTCATTTAAGAATTTCATTTATCAAATTACCCGACAATCCCTTTCCTTTTTTTCGTGGAGGGTGACATTTCAGGCGGCTGGGTTTTAAGTTGGCAAATCTATTTTCCAATCACTTGAAAATTAATATCCCTGCGCACATTCCCCAGCGCCATGGAAATTACTCCGGCTCTCCAACCGACCGTCAGAGGCGGCGAGATCGCAATCAATTCTAAGGTGTAGTGGTCCCTTAAAAAGAGATGGAATCAGACATTGCGTTTCAAAGGACGTCGGTAAATATATACGTTGCTTGTCAGCCGTCACTTCACTCCATCTGCAGACTACAGTCGTAAAATACGGAAGCTGTTCTCAGTTACTAATGTGCAGGGTGCGCTTGTGTGTGGTTTTAGTTCTGCTATATAGGATGTGGGTTTAAAGCTTGACTGAAATTTCAGTTTAAATACGCTAAATACACTTCAGGTGGAGAACAAAAGGTAATCAAAATCCTTATGTTTTTGTAGGAAAGCAGCCACAGCTTGAGTAGAAAGGCCAGTCCCCTGCCAGCATGCTGCAAAGTGGGACCCTTGCTTCTATGTAGTTGGTGGTTTCTCTGTAGAGGTCTGATACGCCCCTTTATAGTTCCTCAAACCCACAAAGCTGATCCTATCTTCTAATTGGAGAGATCTTGTTCTAACTAATCAAGACTGCTGCAGGTAGACCGCTGCTTCAAGGGGCAGTGGTCTCTCTGCAGAGGTCTTATGTACTCAGAGCTACACCTAGAGCTCCCAAACCAGCAAAGCTTATTCTCCCTGCTTATTGAAGAGCTCTGACTAAGCAGGTTGAATGTCGGACCTCTGCAGAGAGACTGTTGGTTCAAGAAAACAAGGGACCTTATCTGAAGAATGCTGGCAGGGGACAGGATTTTCTACTCAAGCTGTGCAAACGCTCACTTGTATAACTCTGAATAGGACAGTAGTAGAACTGTTACGGTTGCTTATATGTACAGTAGCACACAAGAGTGAGTACATTCCTCACATTTTTGTAAACATTTTATTCTATCTTTTCATGTGACAACACTGAAGAAAGGACACTTGTAAAGTAGTGAGTGTTCAGCTTGTATAACAGTGTAAATTTGCTGTCCCCTCAAAATAACTCAACACACAGTCATTAATATCTAGACCTCTGGCAAAAAAGTAAGAACACCCCTAAGTGAAAATGTCCAAATTGGGCCCAAAGTGTCAATATTTTGTGTGGCCCTCATTATTTTCCAGCACTGCCTTAACCCTCTTGGGCATGGAGTTCACCAGAGCTTCACAGGTTGCCACTGAAGTCCTCTTCCCCTCCTCCATTACGACATCACGGGGCTGGTGGATGTTAGAGACCTTGCGCTCCTCCACCTTCCGTTTGAGGATGTCCCACAGATGCTCAGGGTTTAGGCCAGTCCATTACCTTTACCCTCAACTTCTTTAGGCAGTGGTCATCTTGGAGGTGTGTTTGGGGTCATTATCATGTAGGAATACTGCCCTGCGGCCCAGTCTCTGAAGGGAGGGGATCATGCACTGCTTCAGTGTGTCACAGTACATGTTGGAAAATGAAATGTCATTTGTAAACCTGTATTAGGACATTGTTAAGAGTGGTGGGCAAGAGCTCTGTTATCCCAATAATTTCTACTGCTTGTGAATGTCATTGATGCATATTCTTCACATGGAGCACTGATGCCGCGTACACACGGCCATTTTTCATGATGAGAAAATTGACATTTTTTAAATTGGTCATTAAAAACGATCGTGTGTAGGCTCCAGAGCATTTTTCTCGACGAGAAAAATGGCCATTAAAAATTTAGAACATGCTCTATTTTTTCTCGTCATTTTTCATGTCGTCGTTTTTCTCGTCGTAAAAAACGCCCGTGTGTACGCTTTAATGACGGGAAAAAAAACGCACATGCTCAGAAGCAAGTTATGAGACGGGAGCACTCGTTCTGGTAAAACTAGCGTTCAAAATGGAGATAGAACATTCCTCATGCTGTAACGGACTGAAAAGCACAGAGACTGAAAAGCGCAAATCGGCTAACACCAAACTTTTACTAACACGCGGTAACACGAAATCAGCAAAAGCAGCCCAAAGGGTGGCGCCATCCGAATGGAACTTCCCCTTTATAGTGCCGTCGTACGCGTTGTACGTCACCGCGCTTTGCTCAAGCATTTTTTTTCACGATAGTGTGTAGGCAAGGCAGGCTTGAGAAGAATCACGTTGAGAAAAATGTAGTTTTTTTTCCATGACATTAAAAACGGTCGTGTGTACGCGGCATGAGAAGTAGGTAAGTGCCCACACACCTACTGTTATATGGTACCACCCCTATGGTTGCCCAAACAAAACTGTTGTGTAGTAGAGCTTGTTGTGTCAATGATTAGTTCTATACAAGTTCTATACAATTTCCATAATTTCCTACCTATAGAACAGGGGATCTCCAAACTTTCTAAACAAAGGGAAAGTGTTTTGTCCTTCAGACTTTAGGGGGGCCGGAATGTGGCCAGCGAAGTAGGCATTTTCCTGCCATCAGTGGGCGTAAACATCAAATTTGGTAGTAGGTGGAGGAATAGTGCTCCATCGTTAGTGTCATTGGGAGGAACAGTGCCCCAATGTTGGTGTCATTGGGAGAAATGGTGCCCCATTGATAATGTCAGCTGGCAGAATGGTGTCTTGTATGAGTAGGAGAAATAGTGCCCCAAGGGTGGGATAAAGGCAAGCAAAGGGCGCATCCAACCCCCGGGCTGCTGTATGGAGGCCACTGCTATAGAAGAAGTAGAGTTTAGAACACTGCCCAAAGTGGGAGAAACTTTAAGAGGGTTGGAAAACCTTATTATAGAGGTTGTGGTTCATGATGTCATCTGATTTAATAATATCCAGGAAAATGGTCAACAAATGAGACTATATGTGAACGCTTAACTTGTAAAACAACTCAGTTTAGAATAGAATTGAAAGGCAAACATTTGTGTATACATTTAAAACAAATTTTAAATACTTTTTTTTTCCTTTTTTTTAATAAGTGATCACATAACCTCAGGTCTCATCTGCATTGGGTACAGGGGTGGAGAAACAGCAGCACACTGATCTTTCCATTGAATAGCTGTGCAGGGAAGTTTGTGAGCACAAATCTGTCCATTGGGGGGCAGACAGGCTGTCCTCCCAGCGCAGCCAGAAAACTGACCACACTGGGATGGATGTGCTGTCATGCCTAGTGTAGTCAGTTTGAAATAGGAACGCAGGGGGACCGGCAAGATTACCAGGTATTTTACACAGGGGAAGCAATACGAGTACAGGATAATTTTTCATACAAGTACATGGTACAACCGACACATATCCGGAATATGAAATGTCGGGGTGACATATTCTTAAATTAAGAGATCTGATGACCTCAAGCCTGACAACTTTTACCCAGTTTACCACTCCTTTATAAATATGCCCCTATGTCTGAGATTTGTCTCATAGATTAATTTCTCATTTACCAGACAAGATGGTCTAATACTAAACCTCGCTGAGCTTCTAAGAATAGCCTGTGTCCCTTCATTGCTCTTCCTCCATCCGTCCGATGACTTGATTGCCACAAAGCATCATGGTCATGTGCGCAGTCCATGAACGAGTCAAGCTGGCCAGTAATTAATCGTATGAATCTTCACTTTATCCATCTGTGATTCAGCCAAGAATGGACACGTCCATTGATTAGATACCGCAAACACTGACGCTTCCAAGTAGCCATTCAATTAAGCTAAAATTATGCTGTCACCAGCGGAGACGCATTGAATCAGCAAGCGACCTTCTCGGATCAGGAGACAGAAAACACAGAGCCGGGTTTTTACAGAGTGCACCATCTTAAAGGGCCAGGGCAAAAAAGGTAGCTCAGATATGAGATCAAAAAGGCCTTTTCAAACTATTAAGGTATACAGTATTTGCTATTGAACGTTAAAAAAAGAAACCTTCAGATGTACTGTACATGGGTTTTCCTGATTATTGAGCAGATTAAAGGGAATGAGGGCAGCTGCATTTTGCTTTCATGTCCAACCATCCACTAGTGTCCATGAGCACTTTAACACATCCCTACCCATGCTGATATATATCTTATACTAATGAAAAACTGTGCATAATACTTGTAGCAAAACGTACCACACTCCACTTGAGTGCTTTCGTCATATATCGCTTCCTCCCAGTCTGAATATAGATATTAGATATTCCAACCACTAACAACCACAAACAAGGCAATACACGTTTGGTTGCTGAACATGGACTGTTTATTAGAACAAGAATACAGTCTTATATACAGTTGAAGAGGAGGTTCCCCCCTCCTGCTTGTATTACTTTAACAATACACCTGTAACCAGAAACATTAATTAACATGAGCTAATTACCTAATCCCTTAAAGCAGCCGATGTGACTCCGTGCCCACCTGGCCATTGTTGTGATTAATCAGGATTTCACTACAGGTCAGACTTTTTGTCACCAAGCTTCACACAGTAGATTATACATTATCATAAGTATAAACACAGGACACCTTCTCACAATAGCAGGAGCTCCAGTAGGAGTCAGCCCGTCTCCTACATTGTACAGAGGCCAATGTGATCAGCTCTTTCAGTTAGCATGTCGAGTTCAGGATTAAACAGACAGTCTTTGGGCAAATCCAAGAAAACAGTCTCGCAAAAATGTATCAAAAAGAGGAATATAGTAATAACAAATAACGGGGCGAATGTGGATAAATATCACTGACCCATTTTAAGTAATTTAAGCCACATTTTCTCAGTCACCGTGTGCCCCTAATAGACACAGGGTGACTTAGACATAGGAGATGCATGGGGAGCTGAAACAAGGGTTTCCCAACCTCTCCAAGGGATTTTGGGTTCCACTGGCCCTCCCGTCACATCACTTAACTCTGAAACCCATTATATGACCAATAAAATGTGGCTTCTTGACCATCACACCTGCTATATGGCTAACAGTATGCGGATGCCACTCCAATTTGTGTGTCCATTGAACGGTAATTTTTTTTTGCTACACCATACAAAAACATTTATTGGCGCCAACATGGCAGCATACATGTGGTAGGTGGAGCTACTACTTCAGCACATGTACGGTGCCATGTTGGTGCCAGGAAAGTAAAATTACAGTAATTATTTGATTCAATTTTCCTGGCCCCAACAATTCAGCATAAATATGGTAGGAGGGGCTACTACTACAGCACATGTATGGTGCCATGTTGGCGCCAGGAAAGGAAAATTATGGTAAGTATTTGATTTCATTTTCCTGGAGCCAACATGGCAGCATGCATGTGCTGTATTAGTAGCCCTACCTACCACATATATGCTGTCATGGATTGGAACCAGGAAAGGAAAATTACGGTAAGTATTTGATACAAATTTCTGTTTTTAGATAATTCAACTCTTTCAACCTTGTGGGAACAGCTTGGGGAAGGTCCCTTTCTGTTCTAGTATTACTGTGTTCTAGTTCACAAAGGAAGCTCAATAAAGATATGTTTGATGGTTTGATGAGTTTGATGTGGAGGAACTTGAGTCGTCTGCTCAGAGCCCTGACCTCAACCCAAATAAACACATTTGGAATGAATTGTTTTGACATTTGCAGGCAAGATCTTATCATTCAACATCAGTGGCTGGCCTCACAAATACCCTTCTGGCTGTGGGACAAATGACCACAGATGAACTTTAACATTTTGTGGAAAGCCTTCCCAGAACTGTTGAGGCTGTTATATCCGCAAAGGAAAGGGGGATGGGGGTGAAACTCCAGGGTTTTGAAAGTAGAACCTCATCGATGGCAGACCTGCATTTTTCTCAAGTTTATCTTAAACCAGTGGTCTCCAAACTGCAGACCATGGGTCGGATGCAGTCATTTGCATGCCTTTATCCAGCTCTTGGGAATTCCTTCTACACATATGAAGCACTATTCTTCCCACTGATATAGACGATGGGGCACTATTCCTTTCATTGACACCAGTGATGGGGCACTATTCCTGCCCCTGACACCAACACTGGGGCACTATTCCTCCCACTGACACCAACACTCGGGCACTATTCCTCCCACTGACACCAACACTGGGGCACTATTCCTCCCACTGACACCAACACTGGGGCACTATTCCTCCCACTGACACCAACACTGGGGCACTATTCCTCCCACTGACACCAACACTGGGGCACTATTCCTCCCACTGACACCAACACTGGGGCACTATTCCTCCCACTGACACCAACACTGGGGCACTATTCCTCCCACTGACACCAACACTGGGGCACTATTCCTCCCACTGACACGAACAATGGGGCACTATTCCTCCCACTGACACCAACAATGGTGCACTAATCCTTCAACTGATACCGACGATGGGGCACTATTCCTTCCACTGACACCAATGATGGCGCACTATTTCTTCCACTGATACTGACGATGAGGCACTATTCCTCCCACTGACACCATCGATAAGGCATTATTCCCATCACTAATACCCTTTATGGTGCACAATTCCTTCTCCTACTGACCACAGATGCTATGTAATTTAAATTCACAATTGGGGCTCTTGATGACTTAAAAGGATGAATGCAGTTTGGGTTGAGCAAAATTTAAAGCAGTCTATTAAGCCACGGAAAGCTCTTGGAGAAGGGTCTAAGAGACATTGCATTATGAGCTGCAGTCATACCTCTAAGCATCAATTAATTGCTTTGTTCTCCGAGAAACCATTTAGCTTTTCTCTTTCAATATCATAAGTCAAGCTGCCAATACTCACTCCATAGGGGTTATGGCCTACAATATACCTGCTCCTGCTAAAGAGATGTCTTCGGCGGGGAATAAATTTACTACATACTCCTAAAATGGATTTGATGGCTGTGGCACAGCCTCCTCTAATTTATTATTCATTTTATTCTTTTTTTTTTTTTTTTTGTAAGTGACAATAAACTATGCAGCTTTTTACAGAAGACATAGATCCATTCAGATTAGTCCTTGTATCGGAGCTTACAGTCCAAAGCTATTTATAAACATGAGAGGCCCCCAATGCCACAGGAGGTCTGGAGGAACAGAGTGGCCTATTAGGCCGCGTGCACACGATCGGAAATGTTCGATGTGAGCTTTTGGTCGGAAATTCCGACCGTGTGTAGGCTCCGTCGGACATTTGCTGTCGGAATTTCCGACCACAAAAATTTGAAAGCTGGTTCTCAATTTTTTCAACAAGAAAAGTTCTGGTCGGAAATTCCGATAGTCTGTATGCAATTCTGACGCTCAAAAAAACACGCATGCTCAGAATCAAGCAGAAGAGCCGAACTGCCTATTGAACTTCATTAGAAAAAGGGGAAAAAGAAACTGTGCTAGGATAAAAAAGCAACCAATGGTGGACCAAAGGTGCCTGCGAGTGAAGAAGCAGCAACTAACCTGAAAACAAAAAATCAGTGAAAGGAATGAGAAAAATATATACCGTATTTATCGGCGTATAACACGCACTTTTTTCCCCTTAAAATCAGGGGAAAACCGTGGGTGCGTGTTATACGCCGATACTCACTCATCCTGGCGATCTCCGCTGACTGAGCGGAGCGCAGCGATCGCCGCCGAGATACACATAGTCGAGTGTACTCGGCTTTTCTCTGCTCCGCTCACAGTCATGCCCAGTCCCGCCATTGGACCTGTGTTATGTCCATCATAGGGCGGGACTCGGCGTGACTGTGAGCGGAGCCGAGAAGAGCCGACTAGAGCCAAATACACTCGGCTATGTGTATCTCGGCTCCGCCCAGTCCCTGCGTCCTCGGCGGCATCGTCCCGCTCCACCCAGTCTCTGCGGCGATCTCGGTGGCGCCATTTTTGAAATGCGGGCAAGGCTGTACTGGGCACTGAGGCAAGGCTGTGCTGGGCACTGAGGCAAGGCTGTACTGGGCACTGAGGCAAGGCTGTGCTGGGCACTGAGGCAAGACTGTACTGGGCACTGAGGCAAGGCTGTACTGGGCACTGAGGCAAGGCTGTACTGGGCACTGAGGCAAGGCTGCACTGGGCACTGAGGCACGGCTGTGCTGGGCGCTGAGGCAAGACTGTACTGGGCACTGAGGCAAGACTGTACTGGGCACTGAGGCAAGGCTGTACTGGGCACTGAGGCAAGGCTGCACTGGGCACTGAGGCAAGGCTGCACTGGGCACTGAGGCAAGGCTGTACTGGGCACTGAGGCAAGGCTGTACTGGGCACTGAGGCAAGGCTGTACTGGCCCCTTAGGCAAGGCTGCACTGGGCACTGAGGCAAGGCTGCACTGGACACTGGGGAAAGGCTGCAATGGACACTGCTGGCAAGGCTGCACTGGCAGGGCTGCAATGGACACTGGTAAGGCTGCATTTAAATGTAAGTTTAAATGTACGGTTTTTTTCCTTAAATTTCCCTCCTAAAAGTTTTTTTCCCTAAAATTCCCTCCTAAACTTGGGGTGCGTGTTATACGCCGGCGCGTGTTATACGCCGATAAATACGGTATATAGTTGCGCTAAATCCTGGGTAGTAAGGTACCAGGAACCATATTGTGAACCACTAAATGACTAAAAGTAACCAGTGAAGATATACATAAGTGATAATAAAAAATTGTGATTGAATGCTGGACTGTATACAATGCAAATTAGTGAATTAAAATAAACTGTAACAATGTAGCATCAATAAGATAACCATAAAAAAGTCCAGTTAAATGTAAATATTGAACATAGCCCATATAAACTTCTGTGTCATAAAAACACCCGTGCACATATCCAAATGGCTATCAGATTCTTCACTTGAAGGCTGAAGACCGAAAGTGAAATCCACCACCACAAGTAAGTAATCCTGCTTACCAGAGCAAATTGGTCCCCTATGACGGATGACCTCAATTCGCATAGGTTAAATCCCAGTTAGGTTGCCAAACAAAACACCTTATCCACAGATTGGATGTCAGCACTTCCACACCATTGGCCAGTTGATGCACATAAAAAGGGAAGAGGATGCCTCGATAGTGTAAAATCTTTGGGGTTTAATTTAAAATAAAGCATATACAAACACACTCACATTTAGTAGAATAAAAGACAGCCTTAAGTATGTTGCGCCGGCCGGATGCACACAAACAGACCCGTCCGTTAGAGACCGAGCAGTGGAGGATAACGTCAGCACGCCGCTCGTTCCGCCCTACGCGTTTCGTGATAGGTCACGTCGTCTCAGGGGCACACGTGTGTAGGCTCCATCGGACATTTGCTGTCGGAATTTCCGACAACAAATGATTGAGAGCAGGTTCTCTATTTTTCCGAGGACAAAAGTTCATGTCGGAAATTCTGATCGTGTGTAGCCATTTCCGACGCACAAAAGTGCTGCGTATGCTTCGACGCATGCTCGGAATCATTGTACTTAATTTTTCTCGGCTCGACGTAGTGTTGTACGTCTCCGTGTTCTTGATCATCGGAATTTCCGAGCAACATTTGTGCGACCGTGTGTGTGCAAGACAAGTTTGAGCCAACATCCGTCGGAAAAAAAAAACACGGTTTTGTTGTCGGAAATTCCGATCGTGTGTACGCGGCATTAGACTCCTTAAGATACCACAGGAAGTGTGCACAGGTCCGCTCAGGATTTCTAGAAATGTGTGCCAGTTCATGAATGGGACTCTTTCACTTGTTTTTGGTCTGCTTTTACCTTCTCTATGGTTTGGGGGACTGTTGGGTGCCCATTGAGGGAGGTCTTGTTGTGTGGGAGATGCCTCACTAGGGCTATTAAGCTTGTTTGAAGTTTTGCTTCATTTGACTAGCTTGGAAGTTCCCTGTGTCGCTTTAAATATGTTGTTCTGGAGCTCTGGCAGGATCAAGTATTTTTTGCGTGTATTGAATATATATTACAACATTCTTTCTAATGTATATTTAACATATCAAAAGGGAGAGACAGTAGCTAAAATTGATACTAATTACAGCATTTTCAGTTTTTATTTTCATCTTTCCTTCAAAACAAAGGCATTGATCTGTTTGACTTGATAAAGGGGATGTAAAGGTTCATTTTTTATTTTCTAAATAGGTTCGTTTAAGCTAGTGCATTGTTGGTTCACTTACCTTTTTCTTCGATTTCCCTTCTAAATGTTTTTTTTTCTTTGTCTGAATTTCTCACTTCCTGTTCCTCCTCAGTAAGCTTGCCCCCATCATCCGAGGCGTTCTGGCTGGGGGGTTAGTCAGCCTGCTCGTCTCCTCCTTTGGGACTACATACCTGCGGGGAGACGCTGTGGGATGCAGTCCCAAGGGAGGGGGCGAGCACGCTGACTAACCCCCAGCCAGAACGGCTCGGATGATGGGGGCAAGCTTACTGAGGAGGAACAGGAAGTGAGAAATTCAGACAAAGAAAAAAAAAAACACTTAGAAGGGAAATCGAAGGAAAAGGTAAGTGAACCAACAATGCACTAATTTAAAGGAACCTATTTAGAAAATAAAAAACAAACCTTTACAACCCCTTTGATAGTCCAGATACGTTTGATCATACTCTACCTCGACAATTATTATTTTTTGCCCATAAAATCATCTTAGACACGAGCAGCACAAAGTTTCGCAACACTTCAATTACTGAGGTGGCCGTCACTTTGTTTGCTATGCCTCTTCCTCTCTCCCACACGCGGGGCTTCATTCTCCTCTCGCTTTTAAGCACATATTTAATTTCAGAACTGCTTACCAACCACATCGGCGTAATAAATTGCTTTCCAGTAATTTCACCGTCCTCTGCGTTGTTTCCCCTTTTTTTTTTTTTTTTTCAAAAGCGCTTCATATTTCTCCCAAAGAAAAACAGTTTGTACAAGAAGCTGATTAACATTATTAAAATTGAATTAAAATTCTTAATATTTATATTGCATTAAAATGATGAACATTCCTATTTAGAGACGTGCAAGTTGCCTGAGTGGATTATGCGAAAGAGTCCAATTATTGTGCTCGCTAGTCGGTGATTAATTTGTGGCTTTTTTTTTTTTTTTTTAAGAAACTATTAGAGGAGCAATATTGAGATAAAATAGTTTGTAAGAACAAAAATAGAAAATAAAAGATCCAATGGATGTAAATGAATTATTTATTAAAGGCAGGGTTGCATTCCAGTGAAATGCCACCCCATCACTAGAACGTTCATTGATCTTTACTATACTGTACATTGGCTTGGTCTACCCATAATTTTTACATAATTAAATTTTCGCCACAAATGAGTACTGTATATACTCGAGTATAAGCCGAGTTTTTCAGCATATTTTTTTGTGCTGAAAATGCCCCCCTCGGCTTATACTCGAGTCACCTTTTTGCGCCTGATCTCCCGGAATTTGGGGACCCAGTACTGGCCGGCCGTAGGTCCTCTGGACCCCAAACTTGGCACACATGTAGCCCCATTTCTCCTCTATCAGTTTGTTGTCTGGGGGACCTACGGCCAGGGAGCATTGATTTTTCAAACCTGGGCACCCCTTCCATAGACTCCCATGTTAAACATCAGTCTAGTCATAGACACAGTGAGGCATGGGCACAGTGAGGCATGGGCACAGTGAGGCATGGGCACAGTGACAGTGAGGCATGGGCACAGTGACAGTGAGGCATGGGCACAGTGAGGCATGGGCACAGTGAGGTATGCACATGGACATAGTGAGGCACAGTGAGGCATAGTGAGGCATGCAGATGGACACCCTAGGCTTATACTCGAGTCAATAAGTTTTCCCATTTTTTTGTGGTAAAATGAGGTGCCTCGGCTTATATTCGGGTCGGCTTATACTCGAGTATATGCGGTATTTGTCCCTAATATATACACCATATACAAACAGAAAGGTGCAGCGCTCTGAACAGAGGAATACCAACAGACAGGGCGGAGTCCGCAGGTGGGTGCACAGGCAGCGGTGTCCTCCAAACAACAACCAAATAGGTAGGTAAAATAGAAAAATAGCCGGCAACTCCAATCTGTAAGAAATATTTATTGGCACATATGGGAAAACAAAAAAGCAGATGCGTTTCGGCTGAAGAGCCTTGGTCACTGTAATATATACACCACATGACCAAAAATTCGTGGACACCTGACAATCAAACCTATATAAACTTGTTCAACATGTAATCCCAGTGTCTTCTGCAAAATATCTCGCCAAGAAAATGGTGGGAGCCTAGGTGGACCGCTGCTTCATCAACATGGGCATGGGGGCTCTTCACATTTAGCATACATGTGAATCCAGTCTTATGCCGCGTACACATGATCGGAAATTCCGACAAGAAAACCGTGGATATTTTTATGACGAAATGTTGGCTCAAACTTGTCTTGCATACACACGGTCACACAAATCTTGTCTGAAATTCCGAACGTCAAGAACGCGGTGACGTACGACGAGCCGAGATCAATGAAGTTCAATAGGCAGTTCGGCTCTTCTGCTTGATTCTGAGCATGCATGTTTTTTTGCGCTTCGGATATGCATACAGATGATCGGAAATTTCCGACAAGAACTTTTTCCGTCAGAAAAATAGAGAACCTGCTCTCAATCTTTTGTTGGCGGAAATTCCGACAGAAAAAGTCAGATGGAGCCTACACACGGTCGGAATTTCCGACCAAAAACTCACATCGGTCTTTTCTTGTCAGAATTTCCGATTGTGTGTACGCGGCATTAGAAGCAGGCAGGATATGTAGTTGTTTAGTTTTGCACCCTTGGGATCTTACATGAAGAAGAAGATATACACCATATAGTAAAATGTTTATGGACACCTGGCCATCACACCCATATGAGCTGGTTGGGCATCCCATTCCAGAACCAAAGGCTTTAATATGGATTTGTCCACTTTACAGGTATTACAGCCTCCACTTATCTGGGAAGGCTTTCCACAAGGTTTTGGAGTGTGTCAGTGGGAATTTGTGCCCATTCAGCCAGAGCATTGATGAGGTCAGGTACCAATGTTTGATGAGAAGATCTGCCTCACAAAAGGCATTCCAGTTTATTCCAAAGGCTCAGTAGGGCTGAGGCCACTCAAGTTCCTCCACAGCAAATTTGTCCAGAGATCTTTGAACCTGGTTTTTCAAACCTGAAATTAAAGATGTTGAGGGGGTGTCCACCTACTTTTGGTCAGAAAGAATATATGCAAAATGTAAAACATTTGAGAGGTCAGGTAGTGGTATTGGACGTGTAGACTTTGCTCACGTTCGGCATTTCACTACCAAAAGGTGTTCAGTGGGATTGAGGTCAGAGCTTCCAAGAGGCCACATGAGTCCCTCAACACCAAACTGGTCAAACCATGTCTATGAAAGTGGCTTTGTATACAGAGTCACAGTCATGGGGCCTTACCCAAACTGTTACCATGTGTTTGGAAGTTAACAGTTGTCTAAATGTTGTTATATGCTGTAGTATTAACAGTACCCTTCACCGGAGACACCAGACCTCCGTCATTTTGAGTGTCCTCATACTTTTCATTATATAGTAGGCGAGATGATCAGATGTGCACAAAATAATATGTGTTATTTTAATGTTTGTTGCACCTGGGAAAATTATGATTAGGTCAATTATTTCAATGGCAATAGATCAATGGCAGCTTTCCCCCTCAGGGTCAACGCTATAAGGGAGGACCCCCCCCCCCACACACTACAATGGAAGCTTTCCCCCCTCAGGGTCCACACTATAAGGGAGGACCCCCCCCCACACTACAATGGAAGCTTCCCACCTCAGGGTCCACACTACAAGTGAAGACCCCCCCCCACACTACAATGGAAGCTTTCCCCCTCAGGGTCCACACTATATGAGAGGACCTCCCCCACACTACAATGGAAGCTTTCCCCCCACAGGGTCCACACTATAAGGGAGGACCCCCCACACTACAATGGAAGCTTCCCACCTCAGGGTCCACACTACAAGTGAAGACCCCCCCCCCACACTACAATGGAAGCTTTCCCCCTCAGGGTCCAAACTATAAGAGAGGACCTCCCCCACACTACAATGGAAGCTTTCCCCCCACAGGGTCCACACTATAAGGGAGGACCCCCCACACTACAATGGAAGCTTCCCACCTCAGGGTCCACACTACAAGTGAAGACCCCCCCCCCCACACACTACAATGGAAGCTTTCCCCCTTCAGGGTCCACACTATAAGGGAGGACCCCCCCCCCACACTACAATGGAAGCTTTCCCCCCTCAGGGTCCACACTATAAGGAAGGACCCCCCACTACAATGGAAGCTTCCCACCTCAGGGTCCACACTACAAGTGAAGACCCCCCCCACACTACAATGGAAGCTTTCCCCCCTCAGGGTCCACACTATAAGGAAGGACCCCCCACTACAAGGGAAGCTTCCCACCTCAGGGTCCACACTACAAGTGAAGACCCCCCCACACTACAATGGAAGCTTTCCCCCCTCAGGGTCCACACTATAAGGAAGGACCCCCCACTACAATGGAAGCTTCCCACCTCAGGGTCCACACTACAAGTGAAGACCCCCCCCACACTACAATGGAAGCTTTCCCCCCTCAGGGTCCACACTATAAGGAAGGACCCCCCACTACAATGGAAGCTTTACCCCCTCAGGGTCCACACTATAAGGGAGGACCCCCCCACACTACAATGGAAGCTTTCTCCCCTCAGGGTCCACACTATGAGGGAGGACCCCCACACTACAATGGAAGCTTTCCCCCCTCAGGGTCCACACTATAAGGGAAGACTCCATCCCCATCTATTTGAAAGAGAACACTTGGACATGTGGAGATGTGTAGCAGGTCTCGGCTAGGCCTGTGCACGTGTGGGCCATCTGACATTCCCCCAACATCCAGTGGCAGCCAATCAGGAGTCTTTTCTTTTTCAGTCACAGTCTCACACTCGCTTCTGATTGGCCGGATTGAGGATCAGTGTTACAACAGCGAATGAAGACCTGGGTGGGTTCATGACGCAATGCTCTGCGCCACGAGCCAAACTATTTTGAAGCCTATTCGAGCCTATGGCTCTAATCAGGTGCTTAAAAAAAAAAAACACTATCCCACTCTTCCCATCCCATGAAATCCCTGAAATGGGCCGGACGCCTGAATAGGGGGTGGTCGCGTAGGCCATTGCTAGATTCATGCTATGTTATGCATGAATCTATTGATTATTCATACAGGGGGGTGGTGGCGAGCATAGAGGGGGCAGTGCCTGGGTGCTCCTAATGGAAGGGCCACCACTGCCAACACCCAATCCTTTATTAGGGAGGAGCAAGTAAAGCTAAAGATGTTTGTTTTTTTTTTGTATATAATTTTACTTTAAAATCAGTGACAGTAGGAAAATCACAGAGGGAAACCCCATCAACATTTTCCTATGGGACCCCAAGATCAGAAGTTACCCCCCTGGTAGACAAGCAAGTGGTGCAGAGGCCAGTCAGTGATGTGAGAGTGGTGGGGCAGATCTCTCTTTTCAATAAACCCATTTAGTCACTTTGTTCCTTTCAGAAATAATTTTTTTTTTTGTTTTTTTTTGTTTTTTTTCTTATAAAAGGGAAAAAAAAGAGTAAAATAGATTCACGCGCCTCCCCTGTGTATGTTTGGTCTAACTCTCTAACATAGAGGTGCATTAGTGTTTTGGTGTTGTATTGGATTAGCGCTATAGGATTCATAAGCCAATGGAGAGTCGTACTTAAGTGCTGTACTTTAATGTACACCTTATTAAAGATGGCTATTCAATAACGCATTGATCTGTCTCCTCCGGCATGGGGAGCCTTTGTAAAGCTTCTAAGCTCAGCACGTGGACTGCCTCTGTTTTGCCTTATTTATTTGTTTTATTTGATTTGCGTCTCTTTTCATCTGTACAATTCACATAGGGCTTAATGAAAAAAACCAAAAAACACAAAAAAAAACAAAAAAAAAACGATATGAACTAATTATAGACGGCGCTTAACTAAGTCAAACAAACACGTGAGAGAATACAATGTGTCAAAAGTTTACATCAAACCACATCAAATGTCCACAAAAGAAAGAAATTATACAATAGTCAATATCATATATCTAAAAAGGAGTTTAACCATTACCTTCTCTTGCCAAAGTGAAAAAATATATACGGTATATATATATATATATTTACTTTACTGTAGGTATACCTTAACCATTTGTCTGCCAGAGCCATTTTTGCATTATTTTTTTTTTGCACACAAAAATTATATATATATATATATATATATATATATATGTATATATATATATATTTTTTTTTTCACCCATGTAAAAAATTCTTTTAGACATGAAGATTAGTTAACACCACACCCCCAAAAATATATTATATATTTTATGAAAGCAGAGAATTAAATAGTGGTAGTTCCAATATTTGCAGTCACACAATATTTGCGCAACAGTTTATCAAGAGCAAAATTTTTACAAAAAATAAGTTTAAAGTTACTTTTATTGAAAACTTCAATAAACATATCTTTAAAAAAAGGAGAAGTGACATCTCCTTCATCCTTGGACTTATGAGCCTGAATGACGTTTTTATCCTGTAGGTAGGTAGGCCTTATGTATTTGTTTTATTTGATTTTCATCTGTACAATTCACATAGGGCTTAATGAAAAAAAAAAAAAAAAAACGATATGAACTAACTATAGACGGTGCAAACAAACACGTGAGAGAATACAATGTGTCAAAAGTTTACATCAAACCACATCAAATGTCCACAAAAGAAAGAAAATATACAATAGTCAATATCATATATCTAAAAAGGAGTTTAACCATTCCCTTCTCTTGCCAAAGTGAAAAAAATATATATATATATATATTTTTTTTACTTTAGGTATACCTTAACCATGTCTCTGCCAGAGCCATTTTTGCGTTTTTTTTTTTTGCACACAAAAATTATATATATATATTGTGAGGGGGTTAGCTCGGCAGCGGGTGTGTGTGACCCCCGGGATGGGCTCCCCACACAAAAACAGGCCCAGCAGACGGAGCTTGTGGTTTTCAAAATCAAAAAGGTGCGGTTTATTTTCTATTTACAGTGACAAAAACACAGCAAAGCAAAAGAAACATAAACAAAATAAATCCTGGTCAAGTTGACCTCTGACTAAACATACAGGTTTCCTAACTAACAACTGGGATCAGCCTAGTGCTGTCCTAGTCCCTAAGTCCCTGGTTTTAAATGTCCAAGCAAATAGCCACACAGGCTTTGTCTCACCGCACAAGGGTTCACTCTCTCCAGGAAGTCCACACAGGTCTGCTTCCAGGCATGAGCTAACCCCTAATGAAGCTGGGAGTTCTTATAGAGGCCTAAATGAGCTGACAAGCTTCAGCTGGTCTCATCAACTCCCTGTCTGCACGACGCCCCACACTCTCCCTAGAGGTATGAGTCATCCATGAGCCCACTATCCTCAGCTGGGCTTATACAACTCTCCACCTAGTTGTATAAGTCGGCGTAAAGCCTGAATCTGGGCGAAATATATCTACCCCCCTGGATGCAACCAGGTGACTTTACCTTCCTGCTGTCACATACCCCCCCCTCTTGTTTTAACCTCGGGGTTGGAACACCAGCAATCAGGCATTCATGTACTCGAGACAAAGCATCCACATTCCCCATTTGAACGCCAGGGCGATGCTTTACTGTGAAGTTGAATTCCTGTAGGGCCAGGAACCACCTATTCACTCTTCTATTTGTCTCCTTGTTTTGAGCCATCCACTTTAACGGAGCGTGATCCGTAACCATGTCAAAGTGCCTACCTAGCAGATAGTACCGAAGGGAATCTAGAGCCCACTTCACCGCTAAACACTCCTTTTCAACAGTGGCGTAATTTACCTCATGGGACTTCAACTTCCTGCTGAGGTAAATGACTGGGTGCTCTTCCCCGTTCCAGACCTGGGACAATACTGCTCCTAACCCCACATCTGACGCATCACTTTGTACGACAAAGTCTTTAGAGAAGTCGGGTGAGTACAACACTGGCTGGCTACATAAGGCTTGTTTCAAGAATTGGAATGCTGCCTCAGCCTCGGGGGTCCATTTAATCATGACCGACCCTTTCCCCTTCGTCAGGTTGGTTAGGGGCACAGCCTTAGAAGCAAAGTGGGGAATGAAGCGCCGATAATAACCCGCGATTCCCAGAAAGGCTCGTACCTGCTTCTTGCTGTTGGGACGTGGCCAACTCTGGATGGCCTCGACTTTGTTGAGTTGGGGTTTTATTACTCCCCTCCCAATGGTGTACCCAAGATATTTGGCCTCCTCCTGCCCAATGGTACACTTCTTGGGGTTAGCCGTAAACCCCGCTTCCCGAACAGAGTCCAGGACTGCTTGCACTTTTGGCAGATGTGAGGCCCAATCTGTGCTATGGACAATTACGTCATCCAGGTAAGCCGCAGCATACTTCCGATGGGGCCTCAGCATCTGGTCCATTTTCCGCTGGAATGTGGCCGGCGCATTCTGTAACCCGAACGGCATTCTTTTATATTGGAACGCCCCGTCTGGGGTTACAAATGCGGTTTTCTCTTTGGCCGACTTGGCCAAGGGGATTTGCCAATACCCTTTTGTGAGGTCAAGAGTCGTCATGTATCGGGCTGTTCCCAGCCGGTCGATCAACTCATCTATACGTGGCATGGGGTAGGTGTCAAATTTTGTAACTTTGTTCAACTGACGAAAATCGTTACAAAATCGCCAGCTCCCATCCGGTTTAGGCACCAACACAATGGGACTAGACCAATCACTTTGGGACTCCTCTATCACCCCTAAGTTCAGCATTTTCTGTACTTCCTCACGTATTGCCTCCCGTCGGGCCTCTGGGATCCGATAGGGTTTTAACTTCACCCTTTCACCGGGCGGGGTAATAATGTCATGCTCTACCCCAGATGTTTGTCCCGGCAGCTCAGAGAATACCTCCTTGTTGCGAAGCACAAACTCCTTAACCTCCTGTTGTTGGGGTTATGACAAGGTGGCTGCGATTCCAACCTCAGGAATCACGCAACCAGTTTGAGCTGGTGACCAAGTGTCTGCGACTAGGGACTCTCTATCCCTCCAGGCTTTCAACAGATTAACGTGATAGATCTGTTCGGGCTTTCGCCTTCCTGGTTGTCTGACCTTGTAATTCACTTCGCTCACTTTTTCCATTATCTCGTAGGGGCCTTGCCATTTGGCAAGGAATTTACTTTCAACTGTAGGGACAAGTACCAGTATCCTATCCCCCGGGGAAAAGGTACGGGTACGGGTCTTGGCTCCACGGTTGTACACTCTCTGCTGTGCTAACTGCGCTTGGGCCAAATGTTCCTTCACGATGGGCATTACCTGTGCAATTCGGTCTTGCATCAGGGCGACATGCTCAATCACACTCCTGTGGGGAGAACTCTCACTTTCCCAAGTTTCCTTGGCAATATCCAACAGCCCTCTTGGGTGTCTCCCATACAGTAACTCAAAGGGGGAGAATCCCGTAGAGGATTGGGGCACCTCCCTAATAGCAAACATCAGATAAGGAAGTAGACAGTCCCAATCCTTTCCATCTCTATCCACCACTTTCTTCAACATTTGTTTTAGGGTTTTGTTGAATCTTTCAACCAGCCCATCGGTTTGGGGGTGATACACCGATGTACGTAATTGCGTCACTTTGAACAATTTACATAGCTCCTTCATAACCCGGGACATAAAGGGTGTACCTTGGTCCGTAAGCAGTTCTTTACAAATACCCACCCACAAGAGATAGCTCTTTGGCTATGGTTTTGGCCGAGGTATTTCGGAGAGGGATCGCTTCTGGATAACGGGTGGCATAGTCCATTATAACTAATATGTACTGGTGCCCCCTAGCGGACTTGATTATAGGACCTACCAAATCCATGGCGATCCTCTCAAACGGGACCTCAATGATGGGTAGAGGGACCAGCGGGCTACGGAAATGTGGCATCGGGGCCGACCTCTGACACACAGGGCAGGAGGAACAATAATTTTCTATGTCCTTCATCACCCCCGGCCAATAGAATCTCTGTAATACCCTCTCTCGGGTTTTCTCTGTCCCCAGATGACCTCCAAGAATGTGCCCATGGGCCAACTCCAACACCAACTTCCTGTAAGGTTTGGGCACCACAAGCTGCTCAATGGTTTCTTCTGCCCTTTTTGCCACCCGATACAGTAGGTCCTTCTCTACGCTGAAGTATGGGTAAGTGCAGGTATTATCTGGGTTCACTAACTCGCCATCTATTTTCACTACGTTTTCCCGTGCCTTTATTAGGGCGGGGTCTTTCAACTGTTCTGTGGCAAAGTTTTCCCTGTGAACCTCAAGATCAGAAAACTCCACCGACGGTAGGCTTTCGTCTGAGGAGGTGGGCTCCTCTCCAGTTTCTTGAGTCTCCCCTGCCAATACTGACAAGGGAAATTCCGGAGAGTCCTCACCACTCTCAGGGGAGTTCTGGCTATCACATTCCTGGTACATAGGGGCACCAGTGGGGGGCTCAGGATCATCCCACAGTTCCCAGAACTTCGGAAAATCCCTTCCCACAATGGCGTCATGCGGTAACTGAGATACTAAGCCCACTGGATGAGAGAGGGTACCTTTGGGGGTCTCGAAACACACTGTAGTCACTGGATACTCTCGGGTGTCCCCATGCACACAAATAACAGCTACCTTGCTATTCCCAGAGACCTCTGTTTTAACTAACTCAGCCTTTATCAGGGTCACAAGGCTACCTGAATCCAGCAATACCACAACATTTCTACCATTAACACACATTTTGCATAAATGTTTCTCAGTTCCTCGAATGGCAGTGCATGCGACTGTCGCACACAGCGACTGACGTCTGCCCGTCAGAAAGTCACACTGCATGGGTTCCTCCACAACCGGGCAATTTGCTGCAATATGTCCCGCTTGCCGGCAGCGGTAGCAAACGATCCTTCTTGCCGCCTCTTGAGCTGCTGATTTCCCAGGCTGTTCTCGCCAAACTTGGGGTAGAGCTCCCACCCTCTCACTCTCTCCACCCTTACCCCTTGGAATCATCTTATCCGCCCCTGGGGATGGTCTGGTCTTAGGGTGGAAAGTCCGAGTGTCTCTGGAAGAGGCCGTCAGGTTCTCTGTAGCCAAGTATTTCTCTACACGATCCACAAGACCACCGGCCGTCTCTGGGTCTCCATGGCTTACCCACTTTTGGATGGCAGTAGGAAGAGCTCTCAAAAACCGATCCATTACAACACGTTCCACAATCTCTGGTGCGGACAAAGTCTCTGGCTGTAGCCACTTCCTGCTCAGGTGAATGAGATCATACATTTGAGACCTGGGGGGTTTTCCAAGCTGGAAAGTCCAGTTATGCACACGCTGAGCCCGGACAGCCAGGGTGACACCCAGCCTTGCCAATATTTCAGCTTTTAGCATCACATAGTCTTTTGCTTGGTTAGGCTCTAGGTCATAGTAAGCTTTCTGCGATTCACCAGTTAACAGAGGAGCCACCAGTCCAGCCCACTGCTCCTCAGGCCACTTTTCTCTTTCAGCAGTCCTTTCAAATGTGGTCAAAAATACCTCTGGATCATCCTCTCCAGTCATTTTTGTCAATAAACGACTCACCCCAAAGGACGCGGTATTAGTGGGACGGCTTTCCTCACTGGTCTGCGGACGTTGCTGCACTACTGCTTCCATTTGTTGTAGTCTCTGCTCTTGCTTCTGTAACAGGTCTATGAAGCGGGCCTCAGATTGCTGCTGGGCTTGTTGCTGAGCTTCCAGACTCTGTTGGTGAGCTTGCTGCTGGTCTGCAAGGCTCTGTTGATGAGCTTGCTGCTGGGCTGCAAGGCTCCTTTGCAAACCTGCATTTGTCTGCTGTTGATTGGCATTTGCTAGAGCCAGCTGTTTCAGTATCTCCTCCATGCTGGCTTAAAAAAAACTGCCACTGGTTCTCCACCAACTGTGAGGGGGTTAGCTCGGCAGCGGGTGTGTGTGACCCCCGGGATGGGCTCCCCACACAAAAACAGGCCCAGCAGACGGAGCTTGTGGTTTTCAAAATCAAAAAGGTGCGGTTTATTTTCTATTTACAGTGACAAAAACACAGCAAAGCAAAAGAAACATAAACAAAATAAATCCTGGTCAAGTTGACCTCTGACTAAACATACAGGTTTCCTAACTAACAACTGGGATCAGCCTAGTGCTGTCCTAGTCCCTAAGTCCCTGGTTTTAAATGTCCAAGCAAATAGCCACACAGGCTTTGTCTCACCGCACAAGGGTTCACTCTCTCCAGGAATTCCACACAGGTCTGCTTCCAGGCATGAGCTAACCCCTAATGAAGCTGGGAGTTCTTATAGAGGCCTAAATGAGCTGACAAGCTTCAGCTGGTCTCATCAACTCCCTGTCTGCACGACGCCCCACACTCTCCCTAGAGGTATGAGTCATCCATGAGCCCACTATCCTCAGCTGGGCTTATACAACTCTCCACCTAGTTGTATAAGTCGGCGTAAAGCCTGAATCTGGGCGAAATATATCTACCCCCCTGGATGCAACCAGGTGACTTTACCTTCCTGCTGTCACAATATATATATATATATATATATATATATATATATATATTTTTCACCCATGTAAAAAACTATTTTAGACCTGAAAATTAGTTAACACCCCACCCCCGAAAAAAAATATTATATATTTTATGAAAGCGGCGAAATAAAATAGTGGTAGTTCCAATATTTGCAGTCATACAATATTAGCGCAATAGTTTATCAAGCGCAAAATTTCAGCAAAAAATACATTAAAGTTACTTTTATTGAAAACTTCAATAAACATATCTTTAAAAAAAAAGAAAAAAGAAAAGAAAAGTTAATTTTAGAACACAAACATGCAATGTATTACCCATGTTTTTTTGTAAAATATAAAAATATGAGGTTGCACCGAGTAAATAGATACCCAACATGTCAAGAACTTTGGTATGCTATATTTTCTATAGGCCACACTTTACAAGCCCTTACAGGTCATCAGTTTTGAGTTAACCATGAATATTGGCCCTAGAATTATTGGTCTTATGCCGGCATGCGCAGTGTTTTAACATTCATGAGTGCATGCGTGGGGGGTTACAAAAATGTTATATATATAAATATATATATATATATATATATATATATATACTTATATACCATATATACTCACGTATAAGCCAAGTTTTTCAGCATATTTTTTTGTGCTGAAAAAGCCCCCCTAGGCTTATACTCGAGTCTTCCACTGTGGCATGCGGTCTTAACTTCAGTCGGCAGCCGTCTTAACAAAGCTCCGCCTCCTCCTCGTCCGTGATAGACGGAACACTGACTCACTGCTGGGAAACTGAATCACGGACTAGGACGAGTGCGAAGAGGAGGCGGGGCTTTGTTACACTGGACGGCCGCTGACTGAAGTTAGGGCCGCAGGACACAGCGGGAGATCAGGTACATGAGGCATGCAGATGGGCACAGTGAGGCATGCAGATGGGCACAGTGAGGCTGCAGATGGGCACAGTGAGGCATGCAGATGGGCACAGTGAGGCTGCAAATGGGCACAGTGAAGCTGCAAATGGGCACAGTGAAGCTGCAAATGGGAACAGTGAGGCTGCAAATGGGAACATTTAGGCTGAAAATGGGCTCAATGAGGCTGCAGATTGGCACAGTGAGGCTGCAAATGGGCACAGTGAAGCTGCAAATGGGCACAGTGAAGCTGCAAATGGGCACAGTGAGGCTGCAAATGGGGACAGTGAGGCTGCACATGGGCACAGTGAGGCTGCAAATGGGCACAGTGAAGCTGCAAATGGGCACAGTGAGGCTGAAAATGGGGACAGTGAGGCTGCAAATGGGCACAGTGAGGCTGCAGATGGGCATTGTCGACTCTTTTTCCACTTACAGTAGCTGCTGCATTTCCCACCCTAGGCTTATACTCGAGTCAATACGTTTTCACAGTTTTCTGTGGTAAAATTAGGTGCCTCGGCTTATATTCGGGTCGTCTTATACTCGAGTATATACGGTATATATTCCCTTTAGAGCTATTGTAGTAGTAGTTGAAACAGTAAACAGTGTGTTTACAAAATGGCTGAAAATTGCCCCATTACAGAACGCAGGGCACTTTAGCATGGATGATAGGGTCAACTCCAAAAAATCCATTGTTTCATTATAACAAACATTTCACACCTGTATGCCTAGGAGTAATAAATTCCATTGATTCCAAAAACAAGAGAAGCAATTTACAATTAAATGCAGATCTGAAAAACATCAAACCATAAAGCGCAAACAGCACCTTTTTTTTCAACTTACAAAAATGGCTTTTCATTTTCAAAGCAATTAAATATTCGGAAAATTAATTCATCCTTTTCCTATACCGCAGCCCCTTCTTCCAAAAAAAATAAATAACAAAATACACCCAACCATTACTCGTTCTTCTTATTAGTCCATCTGCTGAGAGAGTATTTCTTATTTAATCGCAGCAATTTCTGCCACCTGGGCATAGAGCGAGAAACAAAGAAATCGAAATAAGTACGATCACGAGCGCAAACTGTTTCGTATTGATGGGAGAAGAAAAGGGGGAAGCGCCATCTAAGTGCAGAGATTTAAAGGCTTTATTAGTGCAACAGCTGAATAACACTTGCAGGATAAAAAAGTAATTCAGGCTCATAAGTCCAAGGGTGAAGGAGATGTCCAGCCTATTTTGGTGTCCATACCGGTATACCGTCACTCTCCAGGCTGTGCGGATGGATGAATGTTGTCCTCAGTCCTTAGCGTCCTGTGGCCACCAAGAAGTAGGAAGTGACAACCAGCGTGGAATGCGGCGCGGACGGCCGGAAGTGACGTCACCAAAATGAGATGCGGCCGGGCTGGATGGGAAGAGTGGGATAGAGAATAGGGTACGCACTTCTAGAGGCCTGTAGAAGGAGTTGGTGCTCCGAGGGAGAAGAAAAGGGGGAAGCGCCACCTAAGTGCAGAGAGTAAAAGGCTTTACTGGCGCAACAGCTAAATAACACAGGATAAAAAAGTAATTCAGGCTCATAAATCCAAGGATGAAGGAGATGTTTAGCTTATTTTGGTGTTCATATGGGTATACCATCACTCTCCAGGCTGTGCGGATGGAAGGATGTTGTCCTCAGCGTCCTGTGGCCACCAGGAAGCAGGAAACAGGAACCGACAACCAGCTTGGAACGCGGCCCGGACGGCCGGAAGTGACGTCACCAAAACGAGATGCGGCCGGGCTGGATTGGAAGAGTGGGATAGAGAATAGGCTACGCACTTCCAGAGGCCTGTAGAAGGAGTTGGTGCTCCGAGCGTGTAGCCTATTTTCTATCCCACTCTTCCCATCCAGCTCGACCGCATCTCGTTTCTGTGACGTCACCTCCGGCCGCCCGGGACGCGTTCCACGCTGGTTGTTGGTTCCTGCTTCCTGGTGGCCACAGGACGCTGAGGACAACATCCATCCATGGAATGGGAAATGGGATGGGAAGAGTGGGATAGAGAATAGGCTACATGCTTCTAGGGGTCTGTAGAAGGAGTTGGTGCTCCGAGCGTGTAGCCTATTCTCTATCCCACTTTTCCCATCCAGCCCGTCCGCATCTCGTTTGGGTGACGTCACCTCCGGCCGCTCGGGTCGTGTTCCACACTGGTGGTCGGTTCCTGCTTCCTGGTGTCCACAGGATGCTGAGGACAACATCCATCCCTGGGATGGGAAGAGTGGTATAGAGAATAGGCTACACGCTTCTAGGGGCCTGTAGAAGGAGTTGGTGCTCCGAGTGCGTAGCCTATTCTCTAAGCCACTCTTCCCATCCAGCCCGTCCGCATCTCGTTTGGGTGACGTCACCTCCGACCGCCCGGGTCGTGTTCCACACTGGTGGTCGGTTCCTGCTTCCTGGTGTCCACAGGATGCTGAGGACAACATCCATCCCTGGGATGGGAAGAGTGGTACAGAGAATAGGCTACACGCTTCTAGGGGCCTGTAGAAGGAGTTGGTGCTCCGAGTGCGTAGCCTATTCTCTAAGCCACTCTTCCCATCCAGCCCGTCCGCATCTCGTTTGGGTGACGTCACCATCCGACCGCCCGGGTCGTGTTCCACACTGGATGTCGGTTCCTGTTTTCTGCTTCCTGGTGGCCACAAGATGCTGAGGACAACATCCATCCGGTATACCCGCATGGACGCCAAAATAGGCTGGACATCTCCTTCATCCTTGGACTTATGAGCCTGAATTACTTTTTTATACTGTAATGCCCGCGTACAGACGATCGGACATTCCAACAACAAAACCGTGGATTTTTTTCCGACGGATGTTGGCTCAAACTTGCTTTGCATACACACGGTCACACAAATGTTGTCGGAAATTCCGAACGTCAAGAACGCGGTGATGTACAACACTACGACGAGCCGAGAAAAATGAAGTTCAATGATTCCGAGCATGCGTCTAATTGATTCTGAGCATGCGTAGAATTTTTGTGTGTCGAAATTGGCTACACACAATCGGAATTTTCGACAAAAGGTTTTGTTGTCGGAAAATTTGAGAACCTGCTCTCAAACATTTGTTGTCGGAAATTACGACAGCAAATGTCCGATGGAGCCTACACACGGTCGGATTTTCCGA